>JASSUY010001832.1:0-13561 GCA_032466535.1 Forpus xanthops
TTCCCATTTCCCCGGGACTGGGGAAGAAAGAGGGGGGAGTGCGCAGAACTGTTTGAGGGGCCTCAAACTACGACAATTGCTTAGCAGCAATTTTAGTATAAAAAGAAGAAAATACCCTTAAAATGTAATTGGTTTAAAAAAACCTAAATAATATTGTGCAAGTTTGCCTGTTCTTCCTAACTCAGAATGCATATGTATGTCTGCATCATGAGCTGAGTAATCATACTGTAACTTGACATCTGCAACTACCTCTGTAATGTATTGAGTTGATCTCAGTAACAACATGACAGTACAATATATGCACAGAAACTTCTCAAGGTTAAAATCTATGCAAAAAAGAAAGAATCTGAAGTGTATTCAAATCTTAATATGTGAAAGCCTACAAAGCCTTCCAAAAGATCCAAAAAAGGCTGTACTTACTTCTACACTAGAATATTCACACAATGAACATTTGAAAGGTTTTTCTAAGGTATGCTTGTAACGCCTGTGTCGTGAAAGCTCACTCCTGGTCACAAATGTCATATCACAGTCACTGCATTTATAGGGCCTGGTCCCTGTAAGAATACACCATTTCTTAGAATTTTATTTATCAATACATCAGTATGATTTTTTTTTGCCTTAAATTATTATGCACAATTTTTTACCAGAACCTTTTCTGAGATTCTGAATTTTATATACATACACCATAAGTTTATTATAAATACTACTTAGCAATTTGCTTCATATGGTTATACAGCAAAGTGAAAACATCACAAAAATATTATTGCGCACACGGGAATCAGACACAACCAAAGTCAACATTCAGTTAACAAAAATTATTAGGATAGTATTTAGCAAAAGAAATTAATACATACACAGAGAGTTACTAACTATAGACCATGTCTTTTCAGTGTAAAACTCCAAACAATATCAGAGCACAAACAATCACAGAATACAGTCCTAAGACAATTTCATAGATAATAGGTAAAATGATGTCTTTTCACATGTTAGATACCTGTATGTACATTCAGATGGTTATGCAGGAGAGTAGCTGTACGAAAAGCCTTAATGCAGAGGTGACACACATGAGATTTCTCACCAGAATGGGTTTTCACATGACGATTAAGACTTGATATTCTGAATGAGGTGAATGTGCACAAATCACAGTTGAAAACTTCTCTTTCTCCTGTGGGAAAAGACACATTTAGATTATAGTAGCCATGAAATAATGACTTCTTCAAAAAAATAGTACCAATTTCAGTATAGTTCCTCTACTTTTGGTAAAGCTACTCTGCACTTCTACATAAAAATACATCTTAAAAAAATTAAGCTGTCAGACAGAAATTATTGTATCCAAGACTTAAGTGATTTGCCCAAAAGTAGTGCCACGCATTACTGATACAGTTTAGAAACTAGTCCCATGAAACCTAACTCCTAATCTAGCTCTCATCTCCAAGACAGGATGAAACTTCCTCTCCTGATAGCACCAATAAAAAGTGGCACATAAAGGCAATTACAACCTGTGCAACACATTTCCTGATGACAACTGTGTATTAGTACTAAGCAAGCTTGTTCAAACATTTGGAAATTACAAGTTAAGTTATTCTCAGCTTTCTGGTAGTCCTAAATCCATAAAGTATATGTAAAAAAGATCATGATATAAAAACATTTTTTAAATTATTAGTTGAATTTGAGGAAAAAAGATCAATTCTTTGAAGAACACAAATAAAGTTATGCTTTCTAGATTACAGAACATGTCCAAGTTCATGGCATAGCAGTAATGAATTTGAGTTTAGTAAGTTAAAAGTGAATGTGCAACATTTTCAGTTTTGGAGAAGATTTGAAACTACAAAATGGCAAATATGTCATATTTGAAGAGCCTTCCCAGAACAGTTGTCTCAGCTCCCAAATGCGCTCTTTGTAATGATTTTCATGCTGAGATCAAAATGTATTTTATACAATGCTTTACACCACACAGAGATATGCAGCTAACACTTCACTTCAATAACAGCAAACAAAAACACTCTATGGTGATTTATTCATTGTGGATTCATGCCCACACAGAGCAACATCATTAGCTCTGTTAAAGCTGCTCAAATGTGCTTCCTATAAATGCAGCAACTAAAACAAGGGACTTTAACAATTTGTACAAGATCCTCAGCCAAGATACCTTAATAACCAGATACTACGACACACATTTACAGACTCTTCAACATTACTGATGTCATCCAACTTTTACAGTACACACACACAGTTTCTAGGGAAACAGATGCTTATGATTCTCTTCTGAGTCAGTCCTTAACTTATGCAACATACTGTTATGTTCCCAAAATTTGAAATCAGCCATTTTCTGTTACTTTTACTCAAGTTCTGGGAGATACCTTGCTGACAGGCATTGATATTTGCCCATCACCCTCAACCAGCAACTTGAAATCACTCTAAGCTCATCTATAGCCCCCCAAACAAGTGCATTTTGAAGCTGAATGAGGGAACTAAGAAAGACTAAGTAAGTTACTTGGTTTATCCAAAGGCAGTTACACAATATTAACTTTGAAATCTCCCCAAAGGATTCAAATACCACATACCGTTCAAAAGACCATTAAATTCTAAATGCCATCCAAAACGTCTCTCCTGAACACAGCACAGATGACATCAGCCTAGACAAATTCTTTTATCAAGTAAGGTTGAAAGGTATTATGCCTTCTTCCAAATTTACACAGAATGTTAAGATGAAACCTAATCTAAACACTGAATATTTACTAAAAGACTTCAATCCCGCTTAAAAAAATAAATGCATTATCTAAAAGTGAACTACAAGGATTGAAAACTTCTTTTACCTTTTTTCTGAGGGGCAGCACAAATCTGAAATTCTGGATTCTCAGGATTTCTCACAGCTGCTTGTTCTGATGAAGTTACATGTTTCTGCTCTTTACCTCCATCACCTGGGTCTGACAAATCATCACTGGCTTTGTAGCTCCAGCTCTTTGCTTCCCCAGGTGTGAAAAGAAGTTCCTCTACTCCCCCCACTTCAGATGGTGTCAGTTGCTGGACCTTATTTTTAAATGCAATTACATCAGTATCTCTGTCAATCTATTTTAAAAAGTTTTACAACTTTGCTAATCAAAGCCAGTGGCAAAGCAACTGATCTACCAACAAAATACAAGCTACTTATTCATTCTGATTTTTACCTTTAGATATGATGGGCAAAACTGCAACAAAACCCAAACTGTATTTAACATACAGCTGTTACGTTATACAGTGAACAATTACTATAATTGAGCCCTAGCTCTTTAAAATTTTACATAAAATTTCAGAGCATCATTTCAAAACCACAGCACTGAGAACACAGAAACTTGCATCCTCATTTTTTTTTAAAAGGAATTTCATTTCAGTACATTTACCTTTCAAAAGAAAACAAGAAGAAAGTATGTTCTCAATATTTTACCTAACACAGGACTTCTGCAGCCTAACTGCAATGCTTTCTTTGTCATATGGCAATTAAAAAGGTTGTGATACTTTTTGCAATAAAATATGGCCACACCAAGAAATTATCTAGGGTAGTACATAAATTTTAAAAGAAAAAAAAAAGTTATTTTATTGTAAAACCAATAGCTAGCACAGGATAAGTATCAATGCTTGCAGGTATTTTCAATGAAATGCATTTCAAATGAGATCAGATTACACATCCAGCTTTAACAATGACTGCAGTATTGTACTATTGCAGGGGAAGGGAAATTGTCTAATGCCACTTAAGAGATCCAGCCTGTCAAAAGAAACAGCACCAAACTGGTGAACTGAATCAAAAATTTGTCTGAATATCAACTGATTAGTCATCTAAAAAGGCCAAATTTTTAGTTTGCCTTTTTAAACACGGGATGACATTCTAAAAGGCCGTACAAAGGATTAGACACCTCACTCTAACAAATCTGAATGCCTAGAAAAAAATAATATTAAAGTCAGAACTGAATCAGTGATACTGCCATCTTCACCACATGCAGAACTCGTACCTCAATCAGTAGCATGTCTGGTGGTTCGCTTTCTGAACCAACTGCTTGTCCTTTTTCTTGTAAAACATCACTCTCTGCCAGCCCTAAGTCATAAAACACACAGTCCCCTTCCCGCACGCTCATAGCCATGCCTGCCGGCACGTTGTGCACCATCGGCTGCAACACAACCGCCCCAGCCAGCACTGCCATGGCCATGCCGCTCTGCGGGTGGGCACCTATCGGGCAGATGCCCTCCAAGTCCTCCTCCTCTGTGTTTGGACACACTGTCTGTAGTGTCAGCAAGTGCTTTTCACCCTCTTCAGGAAACAGGGACTGCTCGGGGGGAGCACTCTCCTCGGCCTGCATGTTGAGTCCCCACTGTAGTCACTGGCGCTGCTCCTTGCTTTCAGTTGGGTTTTCCTGTCCCCATCACACTCTTCTCTCAGTCTCTGTTTTTTTTCTACAGCACCTGGTTTGGTGAAAGGCTCCAGCAGCCCTAAGGACAGATACACTGCCGAGTAAACCTCTACAAAAGGCAAAGGTTAAAACCGAGGGCAAATCACAGTTTCAGGACATGCCCTGGACCTGCCTCACGCTCCAGCCCTTGCACACCTCGCCTCCTTGCCCGCACCGCCTCACCGGCACCCCGCACCCCAGATCCTGCCGGCCCGCTCCTCGGCCCCGGGCACCCCCGCCCCAATCCACCTCGCCGCCATCACCCTCCAGCCTCAGCTCGCGGCTGCGCTCCAACGGCTGCGGACACAGCCCTCGCAGGGCGGGAGGGGACACGGGCTCACGAACGGACCAAGCTGCTTCCCTCGGGTGGAGACGGCGCTGTGCCCCGCGGCATGGCGGCCCGCGGGCCCAGCGGGCAGCGGGGAAACCCGCTCGGGGGCAGCGTCGGCCTTGGGGGAGCTGGTTAGTTCCGCAGGAGGCACGTGGAGGAACCTCCAGCAGCTTCTCCGTGCAAGGACCACGCGCGGTGCTCCGCAGAGAGCCCATCTCCGCACAGTGAAAGCGGGGTGGGTAGCAGCAAGGCCTCTTGTCACAGCTACCTGCCATTTTGTCACACTCCAGCCTCCGATGATGTTTAATTGCAGGCCCTTAATCTTCTGCTCCCACTTGGCTGGAGACCACGGGGCTGAGCTCAATTGGTTTCCCCACTTGCAAAGCATTTGAAGTACCTCCCGTGTTTCTCTCTCAGAAACACTTCATCCTGGGTGCCCTGTCCCTGGGGTGGAGCTGAAGAGCGGGCTGACTGCTGGTGCCACAGCATCGCGTACCCCGGGAGATGAAGAGTTGCACAAAATTGGCTGAAGCAGGTTTGCAGAGGCAGGAGAACAATACATAAGCATCATTATGCACTATTTTAGGCCAGGACTGGTTATTCAGTGAGAACAAGAAGTTTTAGACTTAAAAGAGTTCTCCAAAGACATTGTAAAAATGTTTTTGAGGTAAACTTGTATGATTTCTGAGACTTAACATTTCATTTTGTGTACCCTTCTAAGACTAGCAATTTCCAACTGTTAGACGTCTTATAAGGCTGACTTACCATTAATACCCTATTATGCACTAGTGCAAAGTGTATATGTGGAGCTCTGTCACTAAATACTAGTTCTGTGTGTAGCAAAGTACAGTACATTGCACAGTGACTGTAGCTCAGCATGGTCTATATCCTGCTAAACCATGTACTGAACTTTAAACAAAACCTCTAGGCAATCTGTGGCTTTCATTGCCTGTGAAAGCAATGCATTAAAACTTGCATTTGTGACATATCCTTAGCACAAAATAGCAACAGATGCCGCTGGCCTGTTTAGCTGTACCATCAGACAAGGTGATGGTTTGGACAAAGCCAATATTGTATGGTGTATTTATGGTTACAGTTAACATTTTTGGGTACCCAGGAGCCAAGCGCCTCTTTTCCATGGTCATTATTACTATTTCTGTGTCTTCGGTGCCTAAAGGAGCAGGCCTATATAGTATTACTGGAAAAACAAGGGATTCTGGTTACTGCAAAGGATGTAGCTGTGAAAAGTACATTGGTGGGGTCACTGTAACAAGTTTTGAGAGTGAAAATTAAAAATTTCATATCTTGATAAGAGAATCTTGTAACAAGCCTGATTTTAGGTCCTTAACTTCACGGGACCTTATCTTCAGTGACCAAAAGTTTCTGCAACTCTAATAAATGCCCTTAAGAATAACTTCATCTATCCACAAATCTGTAGAATCCTGAATGCAAAAAGAATATTAAATTCCTACATGCAATAACTGCAGATTAGTCATAACTATTACATTACTTGGAATCAACACAAATCCAAAGCAATTATTTAAGGTTGAATACGTATTCCAGCAATTTAGGGCTGATATTTTAGTTAGATACCACATTATTCATCATCTACAGAATCTGTGGGCTCTTGAAATCAAAGAACAGGATGCAGAATACGCAATATATTCACATAATTATGCTGGTGGTGACTGTAGCCAGATATTCTACTTCTTACACATTTCTGACTCTTTTCAAGTTGCTATGTATACTGTGCAATTATGATCGTTGAAGGGCACTGAGGAAAAAAAGTTGTTATAATAATATATCCTCCTTTAGGAAATTATTTAATGAGGTTTTATGCATTAGAACAATCATCGGCATCCAAGAGCTGTCCTGCTTTCTACTTTTGCTTTATCAATATCAGAACCGTCCATGCAGCTACAGTTAAAGGTCTGCCATTATTTCAATTACAAACTAATATTTTCAAGGATTTAGAACTCAAATACAGAATTCAGTTCACTTTCATTGAATTTAAAGGAACCACTTAGATCAGCAATCTGCAAGTTCAATCACTTTGTAATTGCACCTTGACACAATAGAAGTTAGCAGCTCCATAATGGCCATTAGGGTCTATTGTGTGTACAATCTCCAGTTACCACTACTGCCTGCTGCATCATCTATCTCTAACTGTAATCAAGCTTTAACACACTCCTCTGAAAGTTGTATTTCTTTCTAACATGTCAACAGTCTGCATGAAAAAAACTGTCATGAAAAGAATAGAGGACCTTTTTATTTTATAAGTCATACTGTGGGGTAAACATAATTATTGTTTGTTAGGAGTATTTTATAAAGAACATGAGGAGTTTAATGTAAGCACATTCTCTTATGCTAAAAAGTAATGTTACATAAAGAACCAAAAATCAGCCACAAAATAGCAGATAAATTGCTGGTAAGACTCTACCAGGGCATGAAAGTGAATACATGGACACCTAAAATCCTAGATCAGCAGAGAAAATTCTACCCTTGGCTGCACTAAGGAAACACAGCAAACTTTGTTCCAGTCTGTATTTTTCCAGTCTGTATTTTTCCACTCAGATATAAACAGTGCAGCTGACTTTTTTTAATGAGTAAAATGTTGAATTATCTGTTCAGATTATCAGTCTGAAATCTGAATAATGTCTTTTGTAATATTTAAGATGCTTAATGCTGTTTAGATGGAGCTGACTTTTTTAAAAGCTCCATTACCATGTACATAAAGCATATTTGACCTTGAAGGTAGTTCAGTTTTCAGTTTTATTTCCTTCCTGTGTTTTAGAACATCACTTCGGATGACTTCAGAGGCTGTATAACCAGCCTCTACTGCGTATGCTTTGCATCTCCATCTTCCTGTTATAGGTCCTAAACTGCAGTCCTTTGATGCCAACAGAAGGACTGCCATCAGTTTAAGTGGGTTTGGAATTAGGCCCAGAATAGATAACTACGTGAAGCAATAAGGTGCAATTTATTTACATATTTTTGACCTGTCCACAAAACTCTGAGTGTATCAGCACTGTTGCAGTGCTCTTGAAAGAAAGAAAAAAAAAAAGTACAAGAAAGACCAAAGTCAAAAAAGCCAAAACAAATAAGTCCCAATTTAACCTCTAATGCTAATAACTGTTTCATTTATGATATTCCATCTCATAGTTGAAAACCCCATTCTTCTGCAGAACATGACTCTTGTTAGTCTATGAGAAAACCCAGTCTTTGTTGTGACTTATTTTGACAGCTTTAATATAATTTTCCACCTGGCATCTGGAAAGTTTTCCATTTTCACTTTCCTACAGTGTCTCACTTTTGTTTCCAAGTATATGTCATATTCACACTGCACCTGTCATAGTGGTATCTATGTGCCTTAACACCGGTCTGAAAACATACATGCCTTTCCTTTTGCCCTTACACCAGGGACAATTGCTACCTTCATCACCTGTTTTGCAGTGAGATATTGCCCTACTAATAATGACAGTAGCTAACCTTCTTAACACCATCATCTGTTTTAGAAGAAGGGAGAATACCTTTATAATCCTCTAATTCATGGGGCTTCTTTTAATGTTGTTCATTTTATGAAGCTGTAGTCACTAAATGATCGAAATCTTTTTGCTGTACTTTCTGGTACTGTTGTCAACTTGTTCTTTTGTCCCACTTACACACATGGAGCACTTCTTCAGAGACACCAAAAGCTTGAATTAAAAAGATAAAGGAAAGCATGTCAGCTAATGAGCAAAATTAAATATATATATAATTTTGTATGCTCTTCTAAGCAATTCAAAGTTGCAGATTCAGAGTTAACTTAGTGCTTCAGTGCTGACCTGGAAGATTCTCTGGAGAAATTGCAGAGTCTGAATTTCAGAAAAGATACTGATCACTTGGAAAGAAGAATATTATTGAATATATTTTTTTTCTCTTTTTTGTTCCCCCCCCCCCCCCGACCTCTAGTGTTGAGGTGAGAGCTGCAGTTTATTCTAGCAGACATCATTAAGGATTCAGATCTGACTTGGATTTTTTGCCTACCAAAGAGAATACAATTCTCTGGTGCCTGTCTCCAGTCATATAAAAACTAGTCAAGACTTCAGACCCAGCTGTCTCAGTGGCACGGCGTTGGACTGTGGCCATTTGTGCGTGATCAGCTAGATACGAGCTGTGCTTAAGGAATGGGGAGAGTTGTGTTTTGCTGTCTCTGGTGCTCATCCTGACTCTGAAAAGGCAAATCATCTCTTAAGTACAAGTGGATCTTGTAAAAGAACCAAAGCAACTTAAGTTAAAAGGCTGAATGGTCTTAAGTATTACCTATGCTTTTAAAATCCTGCTCAATACTGTCAATGATTATAATTATACACCATGACAGAAAAAAACAACACAGGCCATAAGAGCATACAGATGTGGGACATATAAAAGGGAAGTATTTAACAGACTTATTGGAGCTGAAAGTACCAGGGATAATTGATTGCTTAGACACAACCCCGGGAAGTGGTCTAAAAATTATTAACCATAATAGCAATTTACCTATTAAATGTTTCATTTAACATCGTGATATATTTAGAAACAATTCTGCCATCCAGTAATGTACCACTGCTTGTGGCAAACAGCAGGTTTGTATGCCTGAGCCTGTTTGGAAGAAGGATGTTTACCCAAGAAGCACGTTACTTCTTCATTTCACAAGACATTAGAGTGGTTATACAGTTAACTACACCTCAGTGACTTCCACTGTTTTTGCAGAATACTCTTTAATCTGAGAGATAGCAAAGAAAGTTTTAAAAGACAACCCCACCCCACCCCCTTAGTTAGTAAAGGTTTCTGCTGCTGTGTGTGCAAGGGTCAAAGAGTTAAGTATTTAAAAGGCAGAAAGTTTTCCTCTTGTTTTGACTAAACTGGAGGAAACGTGCTGGAGGTGTGCAAAATTTGATTGCCAAACACAAAGTGAAGATACACAGTGAGAAAAGATAGCAAAGGTTTAACCCAACTGATGTAAGAAACAAACTCCAAGGGTACCCATGTTTCCTTGCTTTTATCACACTGTTAATCTTTAATCAGGAAAACAGTTCTGAGAACAGCTCTTCGTGCACAGATAAACAGGCACCATTGCTTGGAAGTTAATAGGATCACCAGGGAATGAGACTATTAAATCATTGTCCTAATAAATCAATGAGTTAGATGTACAGCCCGAAGGAGTTCAAATTCTGCTTCCACGTGGATATGCAGCAAGTGCACATTAAACCTTGCAAAATCAGCAGTAAGGAGTCAGTTGGTGGGTTCAGAAGAGCCGTGCCTTCCCCTGCAGTTGCTTTCCAGCTCAGATAACAAATTGGCATGGGTGCTAAAAGTTTCTGGGTAGCCCAAATCAAGCTTCTCAATTCAAAAACGCAAAGAAATCAAGAAACGGCTACAAAATTTACAGGCACATTTAAAGTCACTTCACTGGCAGCAGGTGAGTGAGTCCCTGATATTTATCAGTAGAGATGCCTTCAATCTGTCATCCTCACATCTCCAAGATGACAAAATGCCTAGAAATAAGAATAGCAAAGTGACTTGTTTTGTGAATAATGGTAATTACTCTGTTCAGAGCAGCCTCTACAAACTTACAAACTGATACTCATAACCCTTCTTTTGTTCTGTCTTAAACAAGATATCCTGGGCAGAGAGTATTTATGCTTCACCCAAAATAACCAGATACTGCCTCAGTGCTGTTGCATTGCAAATGCCTGAACAATACAAGGTTAACAAGCAAGTTACTTATTTTAATTGCAGAATGCCAGTTGGTTGCTAATCATTTGCACGTACTAGTTTAAGCTCATGTATAAGAAGTTCCTTTACGTAAATAGTATTCATATCCATATGAATCATCCTGAATCAGTAAATTTGGAGATGGGTACAGATGGTCAGTTAACAGAAGCATGCACACCACAATCAGACTTCTGTCTCCCTTAAAGCATAAGAAAAAAAGTATGATCTCCAGGGCCCAGCTGAACCCTCAACCTCTTTGCTGAGGGTTGCTTGTAGCAATAATTGTACTTGTAGCACTTGTCTGGAAGGAACCATTTACACTGGCAAAACAAAAGTGCTTTTACATTGTGAAAATGCCATTAAGGTCCACCCATGTTGCTTCCCTCCTATTAGATAAGTGTTAAGCATAAGTGTACAGTATGTAGGATTTCACCTGACCTGTTTGCACTTACATAAGGCTTTTCCAGTAAACACAGAATCTGTTTCAAAGGTAAGTATTTTTTTTTGTAATGTTGATTTTCCTACAGCCGTAAGGTTCAAGAACCAGAAGGTATGTAGTGCTTGACATAAGCATGTTTGCCTTCTGACCTTTATGTGTAGCCTGGCTTTTATTTCTACACAGTCAGCTTCTCTATTCCCATTGTCGCTTTCAGTGTTACAAAATGCTTTAAATATTCATCAAAGCTATTTTCCTGGAAAAAAAAGCATAGAACAAATTTCACTTGAAACAGAAAACATGGTTCAGTCCAAGTTGGTGCTTTTATGTTACTGTCAGAGGAGAAAACAGGTTATAGTAAACGTTTTTAATTTCAAATAAGAACATACATTATAATAATCTAGAGAGGACCCAGCAGGGACTATCTGTGGCACACATGTGAAGATGAGATAATGACCTTGCCTCTGGCCAGGAACTATCAACCTAGGAAGAATGCACAAGAACAGAGAGAAATGGGCATTGTCACCTCCCAGCATCCTTCAATTGGAACAGTAAAGGCTTGGGGATGCCCATTCACATGTCAAATGTGAAATCCATAGCAGAAGAGGCAATAGAAGATAAACCTTCTGAATCTGCACCCATGCTAAGTGGTTAAAGTCATGCTTCTTTAAGGAAGTTGGCTCATGAAGGACATAGAGAACCATGTCCAGTGGGTCAGACTGCATGTAACAAGGGAGAATAAAAATAACAAGAGAGACAAAAGGTAAATGGAAAGATTTAAATAAATGACATAAACACATATTTATGTTCAAGTAGACAGAGCTGTGTAACCGTGAAATGACAACTGACAGCAGTGCTGCTAGCACGCAAAGGATTGCAGAGAAATAACAAATGCATGCAAAAGGAAGGAGTGAAGTTATCTCATCCTAGAAAAAAAAAGTTTATATTCTAAAACATGCTGCCATATCATTTCCTAAGGCCTGAGGAGGTGAAGTCTCTGTAAAAGTGCACAGTTAACCCTAGTTACCAGCAGGAAGCCAAAGACTGCTTTTGAACAGGAGGCTGAAACATCTCCTGTTTCTTGCACCTGTGTGCAAGTATTTGTCATTTACCCCCTCCACAGGTATGAAGCAGGGAGCCCTTGACAGCTGCAAACACACACCTCTGTGGGAAACAGATTTCGCTGCAGCAAGGGTTACCATTTCTATTTGCAAAGCTGATTCTCGATGCCATCTGGGCTTTGGCTGGCTGAGCAGAGCAGATGCTGCCAGAGGTGAAGGAAAATACAGCCTTATGCTGACTGTTTTCCACTCTGTTCAGTACAGTTTGTCCCTTTCTCTCCTGGCTGTGGTTCTGCTGTTCATCCAGCAAAAAAAGAAACAAAATGCAGTAACCATTCAAAAATCATCCTTATATGTTCTTACCTACTGGTAAAGTCAGTCAAAGACCTGGTGGGCCCAAATTTTCCATATGCCTATTAGACCTTCTGCAGCAGATAATTGCTCCTAAGCTCACACTTGACATGATTACACATACCCAGCCCCTGGTCAGGTATCAGTGGCTACACAGCCCTATTACATTCACGCTGATCCCTGATACAGGTTTTATGGAAGAGAATAGTGCTCCTTCAGGAAAGAGTCTCCACATTAAAGTTGCAGCTCAAAAAGTAGCAACTACTTCTCAAGGTTAAATCTACATTAATCAATCCCATCTCTAGAGCTTATGAGCTGGTGCAAGAGAAGGATGAGCAGTGAATAACATGCTGCTCAGAGCCACTGACTGAGCAAATGCCATCAATGGGGAGCTGCTTGCAGCTCTCATGTGGGGTTCTGTCTCCCACTGAAAGTTCAGGTGCAAATTTGTGGTCCAAACCAAGTGTCTTGTGTTGCTGAGAAGGATCACCAGCAAAACAAGAGGCAATTAAATCCTCAGTGTCCTTCATAGGCAATGCATGGAGGTGTCAAAGTACCTCCCTAGCCAAGATTCCAGCTTTTATTCCTTACAAGAAAAAAATGGAAGAGAGTCACCTCCCCTGGTGACTCTTAACAATGTGTCAGAGCCTGTGAAAGTGAGCTGAAAAAAATAACGGAGTAGTTTCCTAGCCGAAGCAGAGCAACAATCAAGAAATTGATGTGTTCATGGTATATAATGTCAGCCTTGCATGCACTGTGGTACAACCAGGATTGTCTTTAAAATATAGCTCAGAATTGGGTGCTGGAGCTGATACTAAACTAACCATCAAAGATTGGTGACTTTCTTCAGAGACCATAAACATGCACTAATGCAAGTTCCCATCTGCTGAGATTTGCTTCCATTTGGTTTGAGAAATTTTGATATGCCTGTTGTCAAGAGGAAAATGCTGGACAGACTAATGAAAGTATAGCCTAATCATGCTAAATCTAGGTATTGTTTTCTCCTTTCTCATTCCTCAACCATCAGAAAAGACATTTAATAGAACAGAATAGTTAGGGCTGGAAAGAACCTTAAGATCATCCAGTTACAACACCCCTGCCATGGACAGGGACATCTCCCACTAAATCATGTCACCTAAGACTTTGAGCACCACCAGGGATAGAGCATTCACAACTTCCCTGGGCAACCCATTCCAGTGCCTCACCACCCTTACAGTAAAGAACT
>JASSUY010001832.1:13661-31920 GCA_032466535.1 Forpus xanthops
ACTTCTTCCTCATATCCAATCTAAACTTCCCCTGTTTCAGTTTGAACCCGTTACCCCTTGTCCTGTCACTACAGTCCCTCAGGGAGAGTCCCTCCCCAGCATCCCTATAGCCCCCCTTCAAGTACTGGAAGGCTGCTATGAGGTCTAACTTTGAAAACAGGCAAAAATGTTACATCACCTTAATGATCCACAAACATTATATCTTACAATCTGCCCAAGACAAATACTCTATCATTTTGGGTTGGAAAGGAGGAGGTAAGAGAAGCACTGTGCTCCCAGTTTGCTGCTACCTGTTCTGCCTGGTCACAGAGGTTCAATCTCATTGTTCACATGGTGCACGAGGAGGGGAGCATGCAGCACGTGTGGCCAGAGCCCCAGACCTCCTGCAGCTGGGTCAGTGCTGAAGAACTGCCTGCAAGAAAAGGATCTGTGAAGCGGAAATACCACACAGGGCTGTTCAGGGTCTGGAATAAACACTTGGCTCAGTCACAGACTCTTTTGCAACTGCAGGCAATTTGCACAGTTCATGTTCTGGCAATTGAAGGAACAGTCCCTGCCCTAGTACACTTGCAAAGACTGCCCTTGGACCTGTGCTTGTGCTACATCCAGTTCGGCAGCACTTGCAGCTTGCTGAATACCAGCTGAGCACAACTTCACAGCAAAAGAACAATCAAGAAGCAATGTTCTTCCATTAGTGGAATAGATCAGGGAGTTTTTAAAAATCTACAATTTTGCAACAAAAATACCTACGTGCAAACTCTTTGGAGATGACAATATGTAGGATAATTAGCAATAGGAAGGGAGTAGAATTTCTGAGTATTATTATATGCCATTAACAACTTTGAGATCTCACCTTTGTTGCACCTCATTTAGTAGTGATGAGTTAAGCTTTCTTATGATGCTTTTTTCTGAGCATCTAGGAACCTTTACAGTTATTTCCTGGGTTCCAGTAAGTCAGTAAAAGTCAAAGTGCTCAAAACCTCTATTTTGAACAGGCTGAATAGTGTCCATCAATGCAAACATTCTAAAAACACTCCTTTTAAGGCACTTGTTGAACACTATCATCTGAAAATGTCAGATTCACACACATTGAAATAATTTGACAGCTTCCAAGGTGACACCTGATGAGCATCACATTCAGGTGTCAAGAAGCACAGAGAAAGCGTGCCAAAAAAGTTCAACCCAAAGAAATTGTATCAGCTATTAGATGAGTATAATACATACAGTTAGTACTAAAAAAGATTTGTCATTTAAATGGAAAAATAAACTTTACATTCAAGACAATTTTTCTTAAGACTTTCCATTGCCCCCAGGCCATCTCCCATGTTTCTCACTAGTGAGACCGTTCAGCAAACTGAACCCAGAAGGCAGACAAATACATGGTAAATACCAGTACATGCTGGTGTTGGGTAAACACATCAAGACCACTGTAACTGAGCCAGTGGAGATGCTACTTCCAGAGTGCTATTTTTGTGGGAGACACTGGGAGTTCTGAGATTTCATTATCTTCAGATTAAACCTTTAATGCCTTCTGTTAGGTAACTAAAAATTGAATTTCTAAATGAGAAGATTCTTGGAAAAAAAATAATCTTGGCTCTGATTTGCATATGCTCCAGTTATTTCATTGCACCAAATACTACACGTGTTTTATGTAGGGGCTTGAGGTTTACTGTGTGTTTGTGATATGCTTTGAGATCCTCTGATGGGAGGTGTTACCTAAATACAAGTAATTTAATGCTTAAATGTCTAGAATTCCCAGTGGACATCTGCACTCAAGCCCTGCTGCCATCACAAATGAAAAACATTTGGAATCCTTAATGTGATTTTTAATGGACATATGTTCATAACACAGTGCCACCAATTTGGCATATTTAGTGTCTTCTCAAGAGAAGCCCACAGTTTGTATAGCAAGATTGTGGGAGGTTAGGATTGCAGTGTGAGAAAATTTGCACAACACCTGCCTGACTATAATTTAATTGGCAGAAATTAGTGCTCTGGGGTTGGGGATTTTCTCCTCTACTCAAAACTGAAGAGACACTAGGACAAATCATGCTGTCTTACACTGGCATATTTAAGCTTTTATTCTGACTTTACTCATGCTGTAATAGGCCCATTATCTGGTCTACTCTTTTCAGAAAGATTGCTGGTTTACTCGTGGTTGTTATTTGTGTATAATGACTTACTTGGCCAGCAGGAAAGACTCAGTATTTTTGCCCTTTATGAAAATGGGGTCTGTTTAGTATTACTTAAGATTATGTGCCGTTTTATTTTAATGAAGTACTTAATGAAATAAATTGGCCAAAATATTTCTGATCAGCTCCATCAGCAACAAGATATGCAGACACCAAAGAGAAACACCACTGCTGTCATTTTTAAGTTGTCTTTGGGTTTACTTTTGCTTATGGCAGAGTCCTGAAGCAGACGTTAGCACCTCTTAATCCTACCAGGTTTTTGTTATCCTTTTTAAGAATATTTGGCCTTGTAGTGCATTAAGGACTGATTTCTTCACTTTATATTACAAAACACAGTAAAAAGCTTTGCAGGAAAGATAAAGGATGCAGTCCCAGGGAAAGCTTCCTGCAGTATGGGATTCAGCTCCACAATGTTTTAGACTTGCAAGGCAAGAAGCAGAGCTGCAATCCTGATGGTGCTGCATTGCCAGATCTGGCTTCTCAGGGCTTACAAGTCACTGCTGGCTGCCTCGGCAGAAGCTTTGCTGGAAACATCTAATTGAGTTCACAGATCTGAGCGGGTGGTGGGTTATTGAATATCCTTTATATAAGATACATCAATTCCATTGCTTTATAAACTCCCTGAAACTTAGCTTAGGATTCCTGTATTTCCTGTTCTATAAGCTGTCATTGACAATATTTTACATGCATTGGTGAAAGACCCGTTAATATAAAAAATGGCAGGTTGGCATGAAATCACCACCTCATCCAGGCTCAAGAACTTTGCTGGGACTGGGTGTAAGCAAAATGAGATTAAATGGCAGCAGGGTTATTTCTAATTTGTCTGAACTACCCCCAGACTGCATGGACAAATGGGCATGAAGATCAGCCTTTCTTTATGGGCATGATGATCTAAAATGGAGCAGAGGAAGGTAGAGAACTGAAAGACAGGCAGGCAGGAACAGCTAGAGGCAAGACCTCAAAATATCTTGATATCATTCTGTAACCCTCAGAATTAGAGGGGTAGTAGGGGCTGTTGATATTGTATACTGCCACGCCAATACACAGATATGTATACACACATACATACAGTGCACTTCACACATATAACAAAGTGTGCAGCCACATTCCTGAGCTGTTTTGTGCCTTTGACAACTAAATTAAAGATGAGTTAATGTTTCATGACCTCCATAGAACTCCCAGTAAAATAAAACATAACATTTGACGGAGTGGATCAATTACTGAGGCAGTTGCTGATCTGCCTACTTTGAGCTTATAGCAATAGAAAACAATTATTCGGTAAGAGCCTAAAGCAAGCCATAGGCAAAAAACTTTCCCTCAGTGAAGGAAACACAACATTTATATTTATATTGCTTGTTGTTTTTAGAATTGCATGGATGAAAATAAGGCCTCTAGGCAGGCGTATGCAGTGGTTATTCAAGCCGACAGTGCTTACTGTTGAACTTTATCCCTGAAACAGGCAATGTTCCCAAGGTGAGTAAACAGACCTTGGACGAGCCTCCACTTCACAGCCAACTAGCGAGCATCTGCCTACAAAATGCGCCAACTGTGCTTTGCCTGGATGACCTCTGTGTTCCCAGTTCCAGATACTCGTTGCAATCAACCTTTTCCACACACTGAGAAGTTGTGACACTTTTGGTTTCAAAGCCAAACTGGATCAAAGTTTGGTTAAACTGCTAAATTTTGTAACTGCTTCAAACCAGAAAACCCAGGGTCTAAGAATCACTGCATTCAGCATTCATTAATGAAACCTGCTAAATGATTACCTCGTCAGGGCTGCTTTGTTGACAATTCTGCATGATGACAGTGTCAGTGGCACTGTCCCAAGACATATCCAGTGGTGACGTAAAGGACAAGCCTCCCTCACCTCATTAGTGGGATGGACACTACTACAAAATAGGTATTTAAGGAAGGAGGACACTTCCTTGGAAAACAGTGGTTGCAAGAGTGCGCCGAAGCAAGTGGAAAAGGATCAACTGAAAGGGTCAGCTAAATCCTCTCTAACATTCAACTCAATCTTACAAAAGACAGTAAGTAGAATGGCCGCTATTTTTTTTTTTCCACTTTGAAATTACCAATGATCAAAATTCTCTATTTTGATTATAAAGCAGAACACATGATCAAGTCTATTGCATATTATACTTTGTACATTGTTACATTGATAGGAAGGCTTATCGGCACTGGTTAGAATGTCAAGGTATGCTAACACACCCAATATATTTGATTTTAGATTGTGATCAGTATTTCAAAGCCACCAGCAAGATCAACTACAGGTTTGGTAATGCCCCCACAGTTGAAAGCAGAGGTAAACGTCATGCCCAGAGTTGTCCAGGGGGATTTGGAGAGCCTGCCTCCAGAAGCAAGGAATTTCATTGAAAGCAATGCCAAGCTGTGCCAGCCTGAGAGCATTCACATCTGTGATGGCTCAGAAGAAGAAAACAAAAAAATTCTGGACCTCATGGTAGAACAAGGCATGATCAAGAAGCTGAGCAAGTATGAGAACTGGTGAGTAGCCTAAAGGAAGTCAAGTATCATCTCAGAATTGCAGTATGAATTTTCTATCCTGTTTACTTTCAACACTGCTTATAACCCTTCAATATTTGCTTTCCATGAATGTTTTGGCACTGTGGCTTACATAGCTGAAACACTCAGGAAGGGCAAACTTCTTCCTCTAAAAATTATCATAAAGCATATTGTTCATTGGACTATCAACTCTACATTGTCTCTATTGATTAGCTACATCAGGGAACCGAAATAATGTCATGAGACTTATGTAACTAATCATTAGCAATAGTTAAATATTATTTAGCAAATACATCTTTTGAAGAATTCTGCTATTTTAGTCAATTAGTTTATTCATCAAATACCTTCTTGTGGCATTCAAATAGCTCTGTGGGTGTTCAAATATTATTCAGTACAGGCATTATTCATATTGTGCCGATGAGCTTTGACTGTAATATATTCAGCAAATACTTTTTTCAAATATTTCATCATCTCTCTGAACTAACCCAATGTGAAAGGGGAATATTAACAACATGTACATACTTAGAATTAAGTGCCAACCAAGAGATCTTCGTGGAAGAAATCTGCAAAGACTTTTGAATAACTAAGTGCAGGAATTTGGCAATCTGTTTGCAGACTATTTGGGAGAGAAAAGGGCAAGATTCACCAGATAAATTATTCATTGTTAATTATATGCTTAGCTGTAGTGATGATGGTTATGACAGCCCAACTAGAACATTTTTATGTGCGTGGAAAATGTCTATGCACAGAGGTGAAAATGTAAAACAATCTTCTCTATTGTAAATAGATGGCAAAAATTCTTTAAAGTGGAAAAAGAATCCCCTTTAACAAACTCCTACGCTTTATGATCATGCTTATACTCAGTATTTCTTTTGTGATGCCTCTTACTTAAAGGACTATGTAAATCCACTAAGCTGGATTCTTATCCCACAGGCACTTAAACCAACACTTAAGAGTACTTGCTTGGCATCCACTTCACTTGAGGCATTATTTTGTGGTCCACATGCAAAACAGCTTCACACTGATGAGAATGAGAAGTAAATGAGATTTACCGTTCCCTGGAAGTTAGCAACAGAGAATAAGACTGAAGTAAGAGGAAAAGGAATATTAACATGTAACCAGAATTTCCTAGGCCGTATAATTTGTTATTCAAACTGAAAAGTCTTGAAACAATTTGTATGAGAGAATGTATCTGACTCATTTTTGAGATTGTCTGTTACACTGGCTCTGTCACTGTAGTTTTAGCCTTATAAAGCATTGTACCCTCTTGTACTAAACCAGTCCCACAGAAGGGTAAAAAAAAATTATGTATATAATTAAAGTCCAATTTCCTGATTTTTGATGAAATGCAGCTGGCTGGCTCTCACCGATCCAAGAGATGTGGCAAGAATTGAAAGCAAAACAGTCATCATCACTCAAGAGCAGAGAGATACCACTCCAATCCCTAAGACTGGAACTAGCCAGCTGGGCCGCTGGATGTCTGAAGAAGACTTTGAGAAAGCCTTCAACATCAGGTTCCCAGGCTGCATGCAAGGTGGGCAAGAAAAGGATGATTGTTGACATGGGGCTTTCAGGATTACTGAGACACTACTATAGTTACTGTAATAATTAAAGAAAGCATTAAAGAAAGATTTTAGCTGAAAGTTTAGATTTATACCCCCTCATATGAGTCACTGTGGGTTTCATGCAGATCTTTACCATAGATCCAAATGTCTGTGCAGGAACAGTGTGCTGTCTCTTTCCAGCATTTTCTCCATAAAGAGGGGCAAAATAAGGTAGGAAAATTGTGATTTTTTTTCAGCACAGTCCACAGGTACTAAGCTACAGATAGGAAGAAGAAAGGCGAGAATGGAGGACCCCCATATTCAGCAATAATTATAGGTTGAGTGATTTATACCAACAGAGAACTTGGCCTCCACCCACATTTACCATTGGCTAGATAATTTGAACAGCTGCTTTCAGCATTTAAAATAAAACTTATTGCTACAGAATTAGACAAACAGAAAGCTACAGCTCTTTAAATATCACCAGAAACACCCACAAGACAAACAGCTTTTAAAGGAGTGACAAACAACCTCTACATTAATAGAGGTTATTTCCAAAGTTCCTCGCTTTGTCTTTGCCACATCTTGCCACTCCATGTTTTCCAGGACGTACAATGTATGTGATCCCCTTCAGCATGGGACCTATTGGGTCTCCTTTGTCCAAGATTGGGATTGAGCTAACAGATTCACCATATGTAGTGGCCAGCATGAGGATCATGACACGGATGGGAGCAGATGTTTTGAAAGTCCTAAACAATGGGGAGTTTGTAAAATGCCTTCACTCTGTTGGATGTCCTCTGCCACTGAAAGGTAAGAGACATTAAAAACTGTCACCCCTGGAAATTCCAGGGACATATTTAGAGCTGATTGTGTGTTCTCCGCACATGGGAGACACTTGCCATAGAAGACCAGGGTGGCTTGTGTTACAGCACTAGGTTCAGAATGCAAAGGAATCAAAGCTCAATGAGGGTTTCATGGAAAGGAGATTATTATTCCTAGTACTTACAGGGGATTTCCTTTGAAGCATCTGGTATGTATGGGTTGCTGTCAGAGGCTCGATGCTGATGAAGCACTACTGTGATCCAGCATGGAAATGGCTGTATTCATGAGTACAACATTCTGTTCTGCAGAACCATTAATCAACAACTGGCCGTGCAATCCGGAGTTAACGCTGATTGCTCATCTCCCTGATCGCAGAGAGATCATTTCATTTGGCAGTGGTTATGGAGGAAACTCCTTACTGGGGAAAAAGTGCTTTGCTCTCAGAATTGCCAGCAGAATTGCCAAGGAGGAGGGCTGGCTAGCTGAGCACATGCTGGTAAGAGCTATTAAATCATGTGTGTTTGAACAGCCATTAAACCCTAAATTAGCTCAACATAAATACATCTCATCTTTCTATCAATGAAATTAGGCTTATATAGGTAGTTCTGTGACATTACATATGAATTTATCACATGGCAGGTGTATGAGAAATAGGAAACTGCTTCAAGGTTAAGTACCAAACATTTAAAAATAGTATCTATGAAACCAGAAACCAGAAAAGATTTAGAAATTCTGACAGTGGCTACTTGTAGGCAGACCCATGTACTTGAGCAGAGCTTAAGTATCACCACTGGGCACCCACATTGCCCCTGCAAGTCTAACATCTAAAGGTAACAAAAGCTTTGAAAATGGTCTTTCTTACTATAAAGAGGTCTATGCACTCAGAAATCTGCATATATTAGATCTTCTAAGTGAGTTCTGCTGTGCACCCCTCCTTTACTTTCTGCTGTCATTTAAACATTCTACTACCATAAAATGCCACTGAAAAAAGAAATTTCAAAGTGCATATGAGAACAGTCTCAGATAAAAGATCTGTGGACTCTAAGAATTGCAGAAGTATCACCCATGAAGTGCTTTTACTTCACTCCAGTCATGCAGCCAAAAAATTATTGCCTAGTTTTCTTCTGTCTCAGCTGAGAAACACAGCTATATACAGTCTATTTATCTTTAATCAGCAAAATAAAAATACATGTTTGAATTATGTACATGTATTGACATTTTTAAAAATACGAGAAATTACAGATGTGCTAAAGCACAAGAGTAGACTTTTCTAATTAATAACATACAGTTTAAGTTATTTGTCAACTGTATTATTTGGTGCTGCTTCTGTAGGAACAAATTTGCATAACTAAATATTTTGTCATTACCACTTGTTGGGAGACAGTCCTCAAAATGAGAAGTGGAAGAAAAAATTACCATGTTTAACAGTTGCATTAATTTTTCAACAGATCCTGGGCATTACCAATCCAGAAGGTGAAAAGAAGTATTTTGCTGCAGCATTTCCTAGTGCATGTGGAAAAACTAACTTGGCTATGATGAACCCAAGCCTGCCAGGATGGAAAATTGAGTGTGTGGGTGATGATATTGCCTGGATGAAATTTGATGAACAAGGTATGGAGATTGCTTTATGTATGGGTGAACAAGGTATTGATTGTTTTATAGTCCAGTATGGGTTACTTTTAAGTGCAGGAAGACATGCAACAAAATTCTGGATAGAACGAAACCATTTTGACTTACTTATATTTTGTCATTTAACTTCCAGGCAACTTAAGGGCAATCAATCCAGAAAATGGCTTTTTCGGTGTCGCTCCTGGAACCTCAGTCAAAACAAACCCCAATGCTATTAAAACCATATTCAAGAACACCATCTTTACCAACGTAGCTGAAACCAGTGATGGAGGTGTCTATTGGGAAGGCATTGATGAACCATTACCAGCAGGAGTAACACTGACTTCATGGAAGAACAAGGATTGGACCCCAGATAACGGTAACCTGGCCCATTCCACAGTTTGCCTTGGTTTTCTCTTCTGAATTCAAGTTAATTCTGCAATTATGGCCTTCTTATTGTATTCTTTACAGGGGAACCTTGTGCTCATCCCAACTCACGATTCTGCACTCCAGCCAGACAGTGCCCCATTGTAGACCCTGAATGGGAATCACCCGAGGGTGTGCCCATTGAAGGGATAATATTTGGAGGCCGCAGACCTGCTGGTAAGAGGGGCAGCAGCCGCATAAAGGCTGAAGTGCTGACCACAGGAGGATTGAAACACAACTGGGCATAGGCACAGGTTTTGCTTTCACAGCTGCAAAAACTAACCATGTTAGTCTAACTTTGCCATGTTAGCCTTTGACATACAGCCATTGCTATTTCAATGTCTGAATTGTTAGGTGTTAACACAAAACAGGGTAATAATAAAGGGCTGGAGAGAGAGATCAGGACACACTAACCTGAGTAATACACATAACAAATTGCTATACTTGTCTCAATTTGCTTGCAGTTTAACTAGTTCACATAGGAAATGATTAGAGAAATGAACCAGTTGTAAACACTTTACAGAAAACGAAGCAATATAAATTGTCCTGTTAAAGGTCACCTAAAGCTGGAAAAGAAATAGAAGTAATGCTAGGTTGGAGTCTAATCTGTCCATAGGACCAGATTCTATTCTAGTAAAATCTGCTGAGAATTTTGAGGTACCAGGTAACCCCTACTGAGCAACTAAACACGGATGTGTTCAGTAATCAGCCAGTTTTGAAACATTCATATAAACATCTTTGCTGTAGGAGGGCAGAAAATGACCTGATTAAAAAAAAAAAAAAACAGGAAGAAATAGAATACATTATACAGTAACATTCATTGAGCAGTATCTCAGGTAGCAAAACCTGTTATAAAAATGTTTCTGGACCTCTAATTACTGAAGTGATTTTTTTCTTTACAGGTGTGCCTCTTGTATATGAGGCCTTTAACTGGCAACATGGAGTATTTATAGGAGCAGCTATGAGATCTGAAGCAACAGCAGCTGCTGAGCACAAAGGTAAATCAACATTTAATCTGACCACCTATATTAAGAGCAATCCTCTCTCTAGGATACCTGCTCTGTCCTCTCCCCCCCTGCTCTTTCACATTTCAGTCTTGGCAGCTAATTTTGCAGCCTGTGCATTTTCACAATAGAAAATATTTGTACTGAAATTAAAAGCCAAATTCTCTGTAAAAGTCAAATTAAGCAAAATAATCCCCTAGGTGGCAAGCGCAGAGAACAGGCTGCAGGCATGGGGTTGCCAGAAGCCTTGATATGGAGGTTTTATTACAGGCTGGGATAAATAAATTTTCTCTTCTGCTAGAGCTCAACATAAATACATGAATGATGAAAGCCAGCTCTTGAGGATCTTCATTTAAGCTGCTTGACCTGAGATTTAAGAAATTTAATTTCCACTGATTACAAAAATTAATTTAATTTATACTTTTTTTTTTTTTGCACATTAAGGATAGTGCCTGTATTGTTTCTTAAAGCTCTTTGGTTCAGATACAGAAGGGTAGTAAAGGGTACTAAGTCCTGGGAGGATGTGAATCTTTGTGCTTTAGAATAAATGTACGAATTTTTACCTTCCATTCTCCATTTGTGTTTTGAACAGGCAAAATCATTATGCACGATCCATTTGCCATGAGACCTTTCTTTGGCTACAACTTTGGCAAATACTTGGCCCACTGGCTCAGCATGGCACATCGTCCAGCTGCAAAACTACCAAGGATCTTTCATGTTAACTGGTTCCGGAAAGACAGCCAAGGGAAATTCCTGTGGCCTGGCTACGGGGAGAATTCTCGTGTGCTGGAGTGGATGTTCAACAGAATTGAAGGGAAAGCCTCTGCCAAGCCAACTGCCATAGGTTACATCCCTGCTGATACTGCTTTGAACTTGAAGGGCTTAGAAGACGTCAACTTGACCGAACTGTTTGATATCTCCAAAGAGTTCTGGGAAAAGGAGATAGAAGAAATCAAACAATACTTTGAAGTCCAAGTTAATGCTGACCTTCCCTATGAAATAGAAAGGGAAATGCTTGCCTTAGAGATGAGGATAAAACAGTTGTAGCTGATCAAAGGCACAATTATTTATCAATTCACACAAAATAAGGACAAACACATTTTACCTGATCACCACTAGAAGCATAACAGCACACTGATGGGCAGAGGGGTTATAATGAAAGCAGGTCTTTAGTTTAGTTAGAATATAGTTAAGGGCATTCTAGAAGTAACTCCAGACCTAAAGATTTATAACTACATCAGTTGTTGTGAATAGATGAGCAGCTGTGGGAACGTATGTGCATATGGTCTTCAAAAGCCTGATCTGTCACTTACATGCACATATAGCCATGATGCGTGTAAATTATTTGCCTAGTTCCGCATATGCAATCCAAGCCAATTCAGCCTTCAAGGTGTAGCACATTTTTTCCATCACACAAACCTCTAGAATCTCAGGCTCTACAGGAAAGAAGAAAGAAAATTAGGTGCTCTATATATGTATTACCTACATATATTTCATGGCTTAAGTATTTTTTAGAAAAATGAAGTTGTAACTTTTATCAGAGTGAAAGATGACTTTGTATTACTAATGCATATTTAAGATACTGCTATTATATGACTCGTGTCCCTGTGATTTCCAGATGTTTTGAATGGCTTGTTCTTTAAACTATTGAAATAAATGTTTATACAAAATATGACCTTATTTCCACTATTCTTGGTGTTTCTAAGCTACATGCATAGAAATTGGGCCTCCTGTCCCTACCACAGCACAGGAAGAAATTCACAGATGGAAGTTAGATATTTAGAAGTTAGTAGTAGCACTGATCTACTGCTACTTCTAAACCAACTAGTTTAAGTCACATACTGTCTTTGAAAGTTTTATTCAAGCTGAAGGAATGATCTGGAAATGATGATACCAGCTGCAAGCAGTCATCCAGCTGGGGACATGTTCTCCAGAACTGGGCACTGTTAGTTACTTCAGGCATTTATTAAATAAACCATCCTTTAAGAAAGCCCCATATTAGGACCTTGCTCAGTTGCTGAAGTCACGGGTTTTGTCTCTGTTCCACAGTGCCTTGGCTTTTGCAAGAATAACTATTGAAGCTGTTGAAGTAAAGAGTTTGGGAAGAGTTTTCTGGATTTGTTGAGACATCTAAAGCCTCAGAGCTAAATCAGAACAGGGATGGGAGCTTATGTTGGCTTCCTTACTGATCCAAGATACTAAAGAAACCCCATGTTCTTCCAATTAAAGGTGTCCTTTATGTGCTTCACATGTCCCTGACAGGTATCCTGCTTTTTCACTTTGAATGCTCGATCTCCCAAAATATATAGCAAATATTTGCTTAGCAAAAAGAAAATCACTTACATTGTGTAATAAGCCTTTTTATAGATCCAGCTTTCTTGCAAAATAAACAGTACCAGGGCTAGTCAACAGATGCTCTTCAAAGTTTGCTAGGAGAGGTCACATAGCCTGAAAAGCCTCTACCTCCTGACTCCGTGTTCAGGACTTAATACAAACATTATCAATTCTGGAACAAGTAATACAGCATAAGTCAATAGACAGATCACACAAAACCCAGACAACAGAAAGCTGTGATGAAAGCAGAGCTGAGCAGCACAGCCTTTGTAGAGATGATCTTCAGTTGACCGGCTTGCTGGTCAAAAACACATCTGCTTAGATGCAGGTCTCCTATTAGGGCCATCTGTAGCCCATGTACTCTTGAATGGTCTCCAAATTAGAAGAAAAACCAAGGTGGAACACAGTAAGTCAAAGGAAGTAAGCTAAGAGAGACCAGTATATGCACTCCTCAGATTTGAGGACTATTATCATGCATAAAACCCCAAGTTGTTTATAAAGTAGTTCTCTAAATAGCTGATGAAAGGCTTGGGCTATTCCCAAACCGAACAACAGTATTGGACCTGACATTTGAATGAGTCCAAGAGAAAACAAGGAGGTCTAAGAAAATCCAATAATTCATAATATGACTCATTAGATTTTATTATTACTAATACCAGAGAGTTATGGCCAGTTATAGACTGAGTTTCTTATGGACCTCATGAGAGGATCCCAGTTCCAAGCACAGTTTGAAATGCTGCCCAGGAGATGTACAGAAGCCTGGGGCTTTCCAGAGTTCTGAGCAGCTCCAGCATGCTGTTCTGCCTTCTCAAACACAACTAGGCTTAATAGTCTGAATATTACAGCAGAAACAACTCATACTTCATACCAGAAGAACCTGTGCCAAAGGCGCAAGCCCAAAAGACACATGGACATGGAGGAAAAGAGCAACACTTTTCCTATAAAACGCTGCTCAATGAGGAGGTAGGTACCATCACCACGGGCCATGTGGTCTTGCACCATGCACCCAGCTAGCAAGATTGGCATCACAAGATGCTCACTGCCTTGAGAACATCATGCCCCAGCCCAAAACACTGGATTTCATACTCTGACTAAACCTTCGCCTTCTCCTCCTCAGTCCAGGAGGTTGCCAGACTTTCTTTCCCTTGACCAGCCCTGCCCTTGAAGTTCTCTTCCAGGTATTCTTCCCACATAACACAGCATGGAAAGTGGCCATCACCAGCCCTTCTGGCAACGCTATTTAAACTGTTTGCAGTTCTCCCACTCCACACGTTTTAACTACATGCACCTTAAACACTGCTTGGAGACCTATGGGCATGCAAAATGTTCCAGAAACTAGAGAGAATGGAAGGAAAGAACCTGCGGAACTGTCAAGGTTGAGAACAAGAAAATAACTTTTTGCGTGAGTCATTCAACAGCTCCTTTGTATGTAAATATATCCACAACCCATCAGCATCTATGGGGAGTACAATTTACATTTTGAATGATCAAAATGTTTAGTATTGGCAGAGAAAATGTTTAAAGAGAGAAAAAGTGGTGGTTTAAAATTTAGAAACTTTGTCAACCGTGCCAGATTATGATCTCAACTCCTTTCCCTCCAACAAATACTATGCTCCATAAAAACAAAATGCTTTTAAATTGAGATTTGGAAGTTCCCCTGATTTTTTAAAGGAAGAGGGGAAGGCAACAAATGCAATAAATTTCAACAGATTGGTAGAGAAATATAAAACTTGGCCTATTAGATGTGATTCAGAGAAGGGAAGTACAGGAAAGACTAACACATGAAGTGTAGGGAGCCATAATGTTTGCAACAGCTGTGTTATGAAATGCACTTGGTATTCTGGGAAGCAAGAAATAAAATACTTTGTTAAAACACTTGTGGAGGTACCAGTGGCTGAAAAGAGAGAGACAAAAATCAAAATCACCATTTAACAATTAATACCATTGAGGATATGGTCTTTGATACCTCAGAATTAGCAGTCCTTCTAAATAAGCTTTATCTACTCTGGCAAAAAGCCTGGCTTCAGTGCCAAGTACTCCTGTTAGCACAGATAAACCCATAGGCTCAGGCCCAGCCCTCAGTCCAGTCTTTCCTCAGGCTGAGAAGTTTCCGAGCCTGGTGCCATCCTTTGGTCTCATTTCTAATGTTTCACAGTCAAGTTTTGGCTGTGCTTTACCTTGTTCCTTCAAATCCCTTTCTCAGATGTCAGTCTCAGTAGTAATTAGTTTGAATAGATAAAATATCTGCACACCTGTATTTTGCCAACATGATGAAGGTCAAACCGAATAAATAAAACTGAAAAGCAGCAGCCCCCTTGCTGCAGAACTCTTATTGGAAAACGGTGTTCTTATTTCCACCTTCAAATCTCTCACAACTCTGTGATGATAGGGCTATTTTCAGGGATAGAAGCAAAATTCAGAGAAATGGCATTTGTGCTCTAGGAAAGAGTGTTTTCCAAAAACCTTGGCTGCCATAGTAACATGATTTATTCCATACTTGCTGCAGTATAGTCAATTAGCTCCCTAACTGAAAGACAATTACCGTAACTAGAGATGTACCTGGCTGGAAGAATACTGAAATGCTGCTTATGAATGGCAAAGCAGAGCACTCCAAATTCCAAATTAGCAATCATTATTCCTGATCATGGAGGACATTTCTGGCAGTGGTTTAACCTCAGCAATACAAAAGGGCACATTTGTCAAATGGGTGCTGGCAAACCCCAGTCCCTGAGATTTCAAAACATGTCCTGCCACATCTGTGAATCTGTATGCAAAGCAGATAGATGGGGAAAAAAAACAGAATGAGAAAAATGCATTGCTATTGTATGCCGTTTCTGCACTCTGCAGTTACATCACGGATATAACTTTTGGCTGCAGAACTTTAACAGAGAAGGATTTTGTGAGCAAATTGCAGAAATCCACATACATTAACAGGCAGAATTCAGGCTGTACCTGGTCCTTGCAAACACAAACACTGTCATGGCGCCTTTGTTGCAGAGGACCTCTGAACCATCCTGACCTAGTGTGAAGAGCTTTATGCTCTCCCTTTGCTACCGTCAATGACATTGGTCACTTTGGAATTAATTTTGCTTCTCCTTACACCAGGCCATTGGACTTACCATGGTTTTTCTCCAGTATAAGTGCAACCAGATGTAGGTTCTGAGGTTATCAGACTTCAGCTTTTGCTCATGCCGATAAACTGCTAGCAGAACTTTTTCTAATACATATCCCAGAAATGTTCTGTGTTGTTTTTTGGAAGTGTCAGATAGCAGCCATTGGAAAAGAGAAAACATCTAGATTAATCTTCCCAAAGGAACTTATCAAAGTTTTTGTGCCATTTTTTAATGCAGCCTCAAGTCCTTTTTTTTTCAGTTAAAAAAATAAAGTAACAAAATAATCCCTTTGTAAAACTGCTGCCTTGAATTTGGTATTTTTTGGGTGTTTTTTTTTTTTTTAGTAGTTGTCCCTTTTTCAAACCAAGCTACTAGTTTTGTGCTTTTTCTTTTAAAACATCACAACGCCATTTCCCAGGTTGAGGTGAGCAAGGAACAGTTCCTCCCATAAATCTGATCCTGATAAATGGCTGTTCTGCAGAACAACCTAAGCCTATCCTCCATGGAAAATAGCTGCTAGTTAATAGAGTTTGCCCCTGTTTTGAATAACTTTAAACTGAACTAGTAGTCTGAGCTCTTCCCCTCCTCACCTTCTCAGTGAGATCCTAGGAAGGTGGTATCACGATGGTGGAGGCTGGCACAGGAACAGCATGTGCATGCAAATGCCATCTCAGCTATGGATGTGAAGAGCACAACAAAACCTCTTTTTACCCACTGGAACCCATCACTATATTTATCCGTGTCTTCCTGAACAGATGAGAAACTTCCTATGGTGTTCTGGAGCTCCAGATCCCAAGAGCAGCTATGAATAGCAACTTTAAATTTAACCAAGGTTGGAAAGAGAGTGAAACCTAAATGCTCAAATTGATGCTAGTTCAGCTGGCTCAGAAGCCAACAAAGCCTTGCTTGCAAGTAGCATGTAGATAAATTCCAACCCACAAGGTGAACACCATCACCATCAGTATCCAGTAATGCTGCAAATGTGGCATGACTTCGCATGATTTACACACTAGTTAACCAGTATGACTTCCACAGGAGTTATTCCTGCTGGCAGAAGGGTGGTGAGACCTAAGTGAACCTTCCGCAGATGCCAGTGCATTGCGCCAACTCTCATTGAGCAGTTTGACTCTGGTGTTCCTTTTCCTATAGCTCATTAAAGTGTGATCAGGCTAAGCTAAATGTCCCTGAACTTTTGTTCCACCTCTGTCACTGGACTGCCTTCATGCTAAATATCAAGTTCATGAAGAGCCACATGGCAGGGACAGCAGAGCTGGATGGCAGAGCTGCCTCTGGCTTTGACTGTGACAAGAGGAGTCTGTGGGTTCTTTGCTGAGGCTTGTTTTTGTACATCTGGTCTGGTTTTGCCTTTCAATTTGGGATAATACCAACCATTACTTGAAGCTCCAGAGGTAGCCAACAGAAAAAACAAAAGCTATAGATTTAATTGGAGCAGCAGCTGGGAAAGGGAGGAGGAGGCTGTTTGGGAACTGTGGGTTGACTGGTGGTCTTTGAGTATAAAAACAATATCCTCCTGACACTGGTAAGTAGAAGCAGGCTTCAGATTTCATGGAGCTTTCTTGGCCTTTATTCTATAAAGACAGAAATCTGGCTCTATTTCATCATAGTTATCTACACTCAGGCACCCCTCCACCCTTGAAGATTAGTAGTGATAATGCATCTGGTACCTGCCCAGCAATAACAGATCTATGTGGAGAAGATTACAAGAAACCGTTTGGACTTCTGCTCAGTCCTAGAAGTCCCACCAGCCATTTCCAAAAGTCCCATCAATTTTTATGGCTTGTCTCTCAAGAAGGCTGCCGAAACCTACATGAAGGAAAGACTTTAAAAAGATTTTTGCAGACATTTATTTCTGGCCAAATTATGATTGCTTGGAGGAAAAAGAAGCCACCATACAAATCTTGTTAGAGACTTCAGCAGGAGCTCACAAACCCATGCAGAACCGAGATAAGCTAAAAAAAGCAATAGCATCCAGGAAGGAAAGACAGACCAGCCAGCCAAATGCAACTCTAATTCCAACCCGTGACAGACCCCTGGGGCAGCTCCAAAGCCACGTAGTACAAGCATGGAGCTGGGCCAGGCAGAGACGCTGGCACCAGAAGAGAAGCTCTAGCAAGTCCAGACTGCAATTTGGTGATGTGCTGAGGGGACAGCCTCGGACAGGCCCAGTATCACCAACACACAGCTCCTCATCTCCAAACCCCTTCCAGGCAGATCGCTCCAGGGACACAGCGGTCCTTGAGCTCCCTGTAGAGCAGAGTGTGTGCGTGCATAGGAAAACAGAGTAACAGCACATCTGCTAACGACACAAAAACACACTGGCAATGCTCAGTGCGGCTTGGCAGGGGAACCTACATCAACTGTCTGCAGTCCAAGGTCTAAAGGGCAATCTGCCTTCAGAGACACATGCAGCTTCAAGGAACTGTGTCCTGGAATGAAATCGGTGCCTCTGCAGCGCACAGCCTGCACTGGGCCCCCCGACACATGCCAAATGAGCATTGTACCCACTTCACACCATGCAGGAGATGAATGTCCCAGGAGAGAGAGAGGAGGAAAAGCACCAGAAGCTGAAGGTTAATCCCTGTGCCTCTCCCACAGACATCAGTGGAGGGAGGCAGTGCACCATCAGCTCAGGCACTGTGCATGGGTGTCGTGGTTTGAGGCCCCCCTCAAAC
>JASSUY010001836.1:0-114290 GCA_032466535.1 Forpus xanthops
GGGTTCAAACTTAAACAGGGAAAGTTTAGATTGGATCTGAGGAAGAAATTCTTTCCTGTAAGGGTGGTGAGGCACTGTAATGGGTTGCCCAGGGAAGTTGTGAATGCTCCATTGCTGGCAGTGTTCAAGGCTGGGCTGGACATAGCCTTGGGTGACATGGTTTAGTGTGAGGTGTCCCTGCCCATGGCAGGGGGGCTGGAACTAGGTGATCTTAAGGTCCTTTCCAACCCTAAGTATTCTATGATTCTATACAAGTGCACACAAGCTTTGCCAGTTACACATTCTCCAAGTATTATACTTTCCTAATGAAGCTTAATTAAAATTTTATTTACATGTTATATGCTTCCCTTAATTAACAATGTGTGGTACATAGCGGAAGAGAAAGTGAGCATGAAAAAAACCTTCCTAGCAAGCTGTCTGTTGAAAGTATCATTACTAGCATGGTGGTTATAGTCAAAACCTGCTTGGGAAAGGTTAGAGGATGGTAAGGGACAGGAAAACGGGCAAGACCTATGTTAGAAAGTAAAACACACACACACACAGTGTGTCAAAAGCTCACAGTTACAATCTAATTAGAGCAACATGCATGTAAAGCAGTATTTTAGTGCAATATGTGATGCTTTGAAATTGCTATGCTTTGTGCCATCAAGTCAGAATTTTGTTTCAGGAGAAAACCAGCTAAAAATAAGTTTAGACAAGTAAAAAATCGTGTTTTGGGGCATTTAGTAGGAAAAAAGTCCTATTATTAAAATACCTTTTTATTTAAAACAAATGTGGAGAATCAAACATCTGAATTCTTTACTTATAAGAACAACTGCCAGAGCACTTTTTCAATCTACAGTATTAAACTGAGCGGTTATCCAAAGCAGCAGTGGGTACAACCTTACCGAATAAATAAATGACTGGTCCCAAGATGTTTGAGCACATGCTGATAGAAACAAGCAGAGCAAATTTTAGAAGCAGAAAAGAGGTCCCTTTACCGGAACCATGGGAGGGGAATAGATCAAAGGGGTTTAGAACTGCAGCTTTGAAAAGTGGTTACCTTTTAACCTAAACCCCTCTTCTGCTCCAAGTTTTTCCAGTACTTTAGTCCATGGTCCTCTTGAAATGAATCTTCCTTTAGATGTCACCAGCACGATGGAGCTGAAAGAAGCAAAGCCATTTATAAACGGATGAAGAGTCGCAACACATTCCTTGCTTGTTTGCCTTGAGCACGGGTAACTCCTGCCTATGTGACTCAAAGACACCCACAAACTACAGTGGTTTCTACTTTAATGGCTTTTGACAATGCTTTCCAACAGTTTAGTCATACAAATCCATTAGAAAGCAGACAGAATTATCTTTTTTGGTTTTTTTTTTTTTTTAAAAAAAAAAGAAAATCTCACTGTTTTCCAAAATTATTTAAATGTTTCCAACCAGCAATCCCACCCTGCTTTGCTCCGAAAGGAACGCGCCCTTCCTCAGATGTCCTTTGTAAGTCTCAAGTAATCTCTTGTTCTTTCAGCAGTAGCTGATTAAACATGAAGAAATTAACTTCTTTAAGATTTTTGCTGGCCTGATGCTTTTCCTTCATTTTTCATTGGGCTTTTGCTTACAAATTTTATTATTTTTATTATTTTATTAGTATTATTACTAATATATATTACTGCCTTGCTTGCATGTACTGTATTTCACCTCAGAATTCCTGGAGTTCTCTACAAATACCAAGTGATAAACAAAAACCATGGATAGTGCATCAAGGTAATGCAAATCTGTAATCATTTGGGTAAGACCCAGTAACTGCCTTAGCTTAATTCTAGATGGATAGAATAAAACCCCAAATTAAAACTGAAGATATAATCATGTAGTGAGACTTTCTTGGGGGGAGCACAAGACAGTGAAGTTAAGCTCATTACTTCCTACAAAATACATAAATACCACCAATGGGTAGTTCAAAGGCCATGGAGGAAGAGCTACACTCCAGCGGTGCAGTGGAAGCTTTGCTGTTAGGTGCAGTTAAATCTTCACCTCCTAGTTGAAGCTGCATGACAGTCACTGAGCAAACACTTGCTTAGATGAATTCTTTTGTTCCACCTTGCAGGGTTTCCATGAATGAAACATCCCTGACTCAAATGGCATTTGCAGTTTTACAGAATGAGAGCCTTGCTGGGTCTGCTTTCCAGCTTCACAGTGGACACAAGTCACTGTATTTAATTAGGCGAGAACTCCTGCAGAGCTCAAGCCCTGAGCTACTGAGTGCAGCAGTTACCTCTTAACACCTCAGCTGGAACTAGAACTGTTCAGGGATAAATAACAACGGGTGGTGGCAGAGGAAGAAGAGAAGCAAAAGAGTTAAGAGTCATCAGGACTCTTCCTAGAATAAACCTGAGGTGTTAAAATGCTCCAGTGCTTACAAGAGCGGCAGGCTGGGTTTGACTACTTTGCAAATGCTGAATCACATCTTCTTGATTCCCTCAGTTCACTAAAATCATTGCTTTCTGTTAAGCCTTTCCTGCTATGGAAATTTAAAATAAATTCACCAGATGTTTTGGGTTTTTATCTCTGAGAAATCCATCAGAATAATGGACTTATTAAAAAATAAAAACAGGAATTTCCCCCACAGAGAGCTGCTTAAATGATTGAAAAAGCTTGTCCTTGCTAGAAACACCTCTCATCCCCAAATCCATACATCTGAAAGTTGCCTTAGCAGTCTCTTCACAGGAGGCTGATAAGGCTGGTGGGGCCCCTTCCTCTCTGTTAGCACCACCTCTGTACAGTCCATGCTCCTCATGCTACTGGGAGAGGTGACAAGAGGCTGCTGGTTGTACATTCCTCCACATCTGAACCCAAACAACACTTTTGTCCAGCAAATGGATGAAAGATGTTTTATGGCTGTAGCTGAAGCTCATCCCTGATCAAATTGGAAAAGCCTGCAGGGATTGGCCTCGAAAAGCTTTTGGTGAAAGAACAGTAATTTGTGGGTTCAATCAAAGTCCCAGATGAGTGAGACCTGAGAGTCATGTTGGGTCAGTTTCTGATCCTACCCCTAATCCGGTTCTAACATTAATTCAGAGAAGACAATGAGGCTCAGAAATACTTGAATACACCTAAACACCAGTTACAATTCAATCTTCTACAGTAAGAAAGAAGACAGGAGCTGGATTTAGCCAGGATTGAGGTAGGGTTTTTGCAAAGGGAATGTTTAAAGGGTTTTGCAAAGGGAATCTCTAAAAAGCTCTTTGACACTTTTTATGAAAGAAAAGTGAGCAACTACCATGCTTCCCTGCAGTAGCTATTCAGTGTGGGTTTTGCAATCTTCAGAATTACTGAAGACAGAAGACACATACCTGTGTCCACCTGCGGGGCCCTATGCCAAAACTCCCCCAAGCCTCTAGAATAAATACGGGAGCAATATCCTCCTGATCTGCCCACAGCTATTTCAGATAATTCATCAACAAAGCAATCACACTGGTATTACATGTTATGTATAAACCCAGATTTAATAACAATGAAATATATTCGTTTCCCAATGGCACTCCACAAACAAATAGAAGAGCAACCCCTTTGGTCAAACGGTTTTTGATGTCGTTCTCATTCCAGCGCATGAAGCCGCTGTCCTCCAGGATGCAGGAACGTGTTGGCTGCTTACCACCCACTTGCAAAACTCTGTATTTCTGGCTCCCCAGACTTAAATAATAAAAGTATCCAGCCCTTAGGTCTGGGCAGGGAACATGTGCAACAAGGAATGTATTTTATTAGTGGAATTTTCTGTGATTTGAGAGAGCATGCAGGCAATAGTAATATATAAACTGTGCACATCTGTCCCAGTAAGCACTCGGTGAATTGAAGTCTGCAGTTTGTCTGTAATCTACAACATAAATGTAGGTCTGCAGTTTATTAATCAAATGTAGCTCTGTGGTTTATCTAGGCTTGATCAGTTCCTAAGTCACAGAGTCTGCTGCCTGATTGTCCTCCTCACATTTGGACTCTATTGGAGTTGGAAGGTACAAAAGGACATTGTTAGCCCGGTCAGCCTGGCCCATGTTGGGTGACAAAAAACAGGAAAAAGATGAGTGTTGTACAGCATTCTTGTACATTGCACCTCAGTAACATCAGATTATTTACTCACTGGTCTTTGATGTTGTTGACATAATTTTCTATCTGTGCTGGGATTCCTTGTAGAATTGAGTTTTTGAATGTTACTCGATCAACAACTTTTCCATGATGTCCATCAATCACAACCAGTTGGATACCTTCATCAGTGAGGAAAAATCTGACGCCATCAACCTGCACAGGGGAAAAAATATTCCAGATCTATCATAGCTACACAATTGCAAACAAACACCTGCAAGAAACAGCGACAGACTTGAGTCACGGGACTGCTCTTTATATCAAAGGGCAGAATTCCAGAGCTTTGAGGTCAAGCTGTCCTGCATTTTTAATAGCAAGGGGAAATTACAGGCATATCTGGGCTTTTTTTGCAAAATACAAAGCAGAAGTGTTCTAAATCTAACTAGCCACCGTAACTTTGTAAGCAGGTTTTTCAAAACAATGAAGCAAGTAGCTTAGAACTTTGTTCCGTATAGTTCACTCAGAGGACCTGCTCACCTCAATGTATGCAAAGTCATCCTTTAGGTGGAAGTACTGCTTCTTATAAGTTTCTATTTTCACTTCTAGTAGATGGTCCTTAGTCTTCTGTTTACAAAAAAAAAAAGGGAGAGAAAAGAGTTTTTCTGGTGAGGATGTCCATTATCGTCCATTACCTGAACACTGTCTTTCAGAAAGCATTTTACACCTTGAAATTCAATCAACAAGAAAGCAACATAATAAGCCCTGACTTGCCAAATTACATTGCTAATGCAATTGGGCACCACAGTAACCTCTCTGCTCATCCTGTCAGCGTTTAAATTGTTTTACCAAGTGGCAGTGTGTAAGTGATTCTCACTTTGCAGAGCTGACACATAACTCTGACACATAACTCTCTGAAGCTTTGCTGTACATTTTTGCTTCAAGGGTGACAAGTGAAAGAAAAAGAACCCAAACCAGAAAAATACTGTCCTCTCTCCCCCAGAACCAGACTGTATTGGATATAGGAACCAGTGTTGTGCATTATATGAATGAGACACTCAGCTATGCTGTCCCCACTCTGACACTGCTGCTCTTACAGCCTGGAGGAACTGAAGACCAGGCAAGGAACCTTGTTTCAATCCAGAATCACATTCCCTGAACCAACCTGTCTTCCAGCTCATCACTTTTGACCCTGTGCTTTTAAACACAGCACATCACAGCAGAGCTGCAAAGGACTAAATATCAACTCCAACCAAAGTCTTGGGTGGTTCTCTCCTTTGAGGACCTGTGCTGTCTGCACATGCAAGATTCTGTTTTATACTCTTTCACGTGCTTGAACCATTTCAGAAAATTAGGCATAGGTTATACTGAACCTCGTACAAAGTCCTGTTTCTGTGGGCACAATATGTGCCAGAACTATAGATTTACACTGTCAATAATTCTGTGAAAAGAAATCAACTACTTTACCAGCTGTGCACTAGAGAACTTCTTAGGCATTGGTACTTCCACTATTGGTGTCTCAATGTACTTTGGATAGGCCATGGCTTCACAGTCACTGATGCCAGCCGTCTTTGGGATAACAGCTTTGATCCTTATTCTTTCACAGCCCTTGACAGAGCAGAAAGCAAATTTCTCCTTCTCATTTTGAGCTTTAAGTTTCAGAAACAGCAGCCTGCAGGTAGGAGAGAAAAGATAGAAGCATCCCTGAGACTTCTGTGCAAAAAATTACCAACTCCCAGTTTTGATGACTCCTTACTAATGCCCTGCAGTAATGTACATTGCAAACTGTCAGTGCCAACATCCACATTTTATAGTTCTCAACGTATCACACGCAAGTAGGGGACAAACATCCCAGAAATGGTTTGGGGAGGTCAGGGAACTTAAGACAGGAAGAACACCTGAACTCCCCCTGTAATGATACGCTTATGTAGCAGTAAATGCTTTGTATTTTAGGTCTTTCTTTATTTCCCAGCATTTTAATTCTTTAAAAGAAAATAACAGGTTTTACGCTCTTAGATTCTGTGCATCCCTGTAGTGGTGTTTATAAATCATTGCTGTTCGAAACAGAAAGGGTTGGATATGTCTCCAGCTCAGTTTCATGGTCTGCACTTTCCTCTTGTCTTTTTTTTTTGTAGCTCTTATTCAGTTGGCAAAGTGTTTCTCATAGGAACTGGCACTGCAGCACAGGCTGTGAATGACTGGCAGCCATGCGAGTCCCAGGAAAATTAAGTACTGGTCACGTTCCCAGAAGACTTTCTGGTGTTGTTGTTCTCACTATTAATGGCATTAGATAAACAGCTCATGATTCCAGCAGCTTTCGCATAGCGGTGCGGACATTGGCAAGGCCTGCTTCCTTACCCAGTGTCCTCATCCCAATAGTAATATCCTTTGCTAGGGTATCTGTGCTCCAGTTTCTCCATTTGAGAGGTTCTGTAGAAGGTTCCAGTTTTGTATGTTTTCTTCAAGAGACGATTGTGGATGTCTGAGAGAATGGAAAATGTTGTCCCTTTAGGATAGCAAAACCCTACTTGGATCCAGTCGTTCCTAAAAATAGCAAAGACCCACATTATAACAAGTCCACACATGACTATTATTTTCCTGAGCATGCTAGAAGCCAAACTACATAATTCACTCTGAAATGTAACTTAATTTTTTTCCTGGCCAGTTAAAATTTTAATGGTTTGGGATGAATCTATGCAACGTAAATTAGACATAACAGCCATGGATCTGCTTCTGACTCCTACACCTGTGACTTCCATGCATCAGGAATGAATTAGCTCTAGGTTTCTAAAAATGAACCATATTATCTCGCAGGGCTTCCCAGGGGAGGAAACAGGAATCTGGGATGTCAAATGGAAAGATGGTGAACTCAATGGACTTCCTGGAACAAGCATGTTCATTCTGAAAGAGCTCATGAGGTGATAACCTCACCCATTAAAAATGTGCAGTTACACTACTGGGCTGGAATGTTGGAATTCGGTCAGATCACTCACTTGTTGAAGTTGATGAGCCATATGGCCAGCTCTTCAGGGGCTGTCTTGTCCCAGTGGATGGTGTAGCCTTTCCTCAGAGTTATAACTGGCTGATACTGCTGGTAATGAGTGCTTTTGCTCAAAGCCCCTTCCAAGTAGAGTGGGTGATTGTGGTAGTCATTTTTAATTATTTTCATTTTCAAGTTGGCTGGTTTGTAGGCTTGGATGTATATCTAGATGAAAAAACACACCACCAAGGGTTTAATGAACTACAGCAAAGCATTACAGTTGCAGCCACTCCATAGATGTTAAGTGGTGCAAGGCTTGTGACTTCACCAGTGACCTGCATGCCGTACACTTATATTCAATTTCTTAGGCTCCCTGTTCAACAAAGCAAACTGCTTCCAGAAAAACAAGAAGTATCTTTTCCTCATCCCCTGAGCTGCAGAGTGTTGGCCAGTCAAAGAAGCCTGCAGTAGAGCTGAAATATTTCAGTGTTAGTGGCAATCCTCAGCAGCAGGACAGTATCTGCCTCAGACATCTGACTTTGGATGAACGAAGACCCTTCTGTCTGGATTTCAGAAGCATGAAAACCAGCTCAATGGTTAGAAATCAGCTTTAGTGTCACTACACAGGGAAAAAAACCAACAGTTGCAACACCCAAGACAAAACCAGGCACTAATCAGAGGAAAGTGAGGACTCTCTCAAGGCAGCAGCATTTGAAGCCCGTGTGGTAGGAAGAATGGTTTGGTGGTTACACAACAGGATGGAAGATCATGACGGCCAAAGTCTAATTTTGACTGCTCAGGACATTTCCCATCACATTGTGGGCAACACTTCCCTCCTTAAATCAAGGAAAAATAACTAGCTGACAGTCCATAAATAAATGAATATTAATCTGTTAATGCTCATGGAGCTCTTAAGGGAGTACGGGCAGAAGCTGTTAGAGCTGTTTGCAGTCAAGGCCAAAGCATCTGAAAATTTACCACAGTATCCTCACGTTCAAAACCACCTGTGCAGACAAACACTGAGCACCCTGAAGAAAGGCCATTTCTAAAGGTTAAGCTTTACAGTGCCAAGAAATTTAAAATAAAAGAATAACAATACTTGCAAGATAAGAAGCTTTACCTGTGCAAAGTGTCCACTGCAGATGGAACCTCTCCAGTCGGGCACATCAATGCAGTCAGGGTGCTTGATTAACCAGTTATCTTCTTTTATCAGGTATGAGCCTGGATACTCTGATACAGAGCCATCCACATCATGAAAAACTGATGTTTTATCACCATCCATATCCAGGTCATTGAACCACGGTCCAGGTTCTCCAAAGAAGACCCTTGAGGTAATCTAAACAGAATAGCGAAATGTATTTATGTCTCCACAAAAGAATTCATCACTTAAAGTACAGAGCAAAGGATGGTTATGGTCACTAGAGTGGCTCAAAGGACCCTTTTTGTGACTTTATTTGGCACAGGAAAGTAGCTTGGACAAGAAATAGTGTTGGACTTCTGTGTCAATTTGTGCATGAAGAAATCTGTGTATGCACTAACATCACCACTCTTTAAATGGCCACAGATTCTGGATGCTTTGAGACATCGTAGGCTTGATGTTCAATGGCTCAACCCCATGAATCCAGATAAGGCTGGGCTTGTAAGTCCTCTGAGATAGCACTTGCATGGTAATAAAACTATGAACTTCTGAAACTGACCATCCAAATATGGAAGCACCAAAATAATTTTCAGCTGAGCTGAGCTGGTCTTGTTAGTTGGCTGGAACATCAGTGCCATTTGGTACAGGCATATCAGGATTGTCTCTGCCTGCATGCTGCCTCTTTGTTAAGTCTTAAATCAGTGTAGAGCTGTGTCACACACTTAAAAGGTGTGTTTGACTTGTCAGACAAAGCAGACACAGATTTCCCTTCTGATTATGTGGGAAAGGGTAAAATAAACAGAATTTCAGCCTCAGCTATGAGGTTTGTTTTAAAATTCTGGAGGGAGGTCCAGGAAAGGGGGTGATTTCACTAGGACCACTTCACACATTGTCTCCCAACATATTTTTAATGTCCCAAAGCCACATAAAGCCATCCTAATGCTGGGAATAATCAGTAACCTCCCATAGGAAATGGCTGCTCAAGCAACTTCTGAGTGGTATTTTTATCCAGCATAAATAAATGTCATGTCACCAGCCTGCCTGGTGCAATGTGAGAGAAGGACCAACCAACGCTTCCAGGGGATTTTTGCCTTTCCCATCCTATTTGGCACAGGAATTGTTAGTCAGCACTTTTCCTGACATCCAAGCAAATCTGCTAAGTTTTTGAAAGCTGGGCAGCCCAAATCATTTCAGGCCCAACCGCATGTATTTATTTATTTGTTTGCAATGCTTGGCAGTTGGATTTAACAGCTGCTAGAGGTGAACCTCAGCAGACCAGTTAGGACATATCTGTGCAATCAAATACAAACATAACTCAAAAGCACAGATCCCAGGACAGACCAGCGCCCAGAACTTCATATTGTAATTCCAAGTTTGGCAGACCGGTTTTGGTTGGGCTCTGCTCCCCTTTGTGTCTGCAGAACTGGAGTCCATGGAATTACCCTGGTGTGCAGGGCTGCAGAATTACCATGTATTGGCTCAGTTTCACTGGCTGTTTCCAAAAATCAGCATTTTCTACTTCTAGGTGAGTTAGACCTTCCATAAGACACTTCATTTTGCTGTTGCTTTAATATTATATTGCTGTTGAAAATAAAGGTTCAGATTCTTCTCCCTGTTTCACAGTTTCTGAGACATACAGAAATGGAAATTATTTTCACTTGAATGTTACTGTTACTTTGTTTGAAACTGATGCCTGCTTCTGGTTTACTGAAAACTTGTCAGAGAATTAGATTTTCCTGTTATTTCATCCATCCAATATTCTTTTTCTTAGCTGTTCCCAATTTGTTAAACTTATGCTAGACAATGAGAAACCTTTTGAAGATCTCGTGTTTCCTCCTAAAGGCTGCTACTCCCTTTTTTGCCCACAACCCCGTTTCCAAGCCAAGGGGAAAAGGCCTTTCTGAGAAGGATAACTCACAGGGACATCTTCAAAATGGATGTCGGTGACGTTGTTGTTGGGGCAGCTCTGCCAGGCATTGTTGAGGCGGAAGGCCAGGGCGCTGGTGTGCCGGCCATCCAGGGCAGCGAATTTGCGGAACGTGCAGTTCTGGACATTGATGGGCCCATCATAGAACTGAATCCCTCGAATGGGAAAATCTCTAAAACATATTTGGAGGAGACAGAGAGACATGGTCATGACATAGCATGAGGATGAGAATGTATTCTAGACATGTTCAGTCCCACAGCACTTGTTTCTCAGCTGCTTTCATTTTTCACATCCCTTAGGATGACTCCTGAGCTCAAGTTTTGGAAGAGGAGGGATTTTCCTCCTTTTTAGGTCTGTGAAGTCCTCTTATCCTTGCAAGTTCAGCTCAAGTTTTCTCATGTCTGAACAGATCATCTTTATTTGTTCTCTGCTTCTCTGGGGAAGGAACTTAAAGCAGTGCCAAAGCGTTGACCTCAAAATGAATAAAGTCATGTCTGCTATCAGAAATGAGTTCTGCAGCAGTGAAACCTGAAACTCATCAGAGCCGCTCAGACTCCTTGGGCTGAGTAATGACAGGGCTAAAGGAAGTCCCATCACATCTTTCAAAGGAACTTGGAGAGAAACAGTGCAGCTCAGCTGCAATAAGAAATGTATTTGAAAAGAAGAAAAGGTCTTACAATCTATAGGGTTGAAAAGAGGTGAAGGGGCAGACTAATGAACCTTTATTAACAGCCTTTTCTGTTATCATCTGCAAGGTAAAGAGGACACCATTTTTCACACTAAGTGAATGAGATGCTTAAACTCCTTAAATGGCTAAGATAAAATGTTTCACATTTCACTTATAATAAATAAATTTGATCCCTTCTTCATATGAATGTCTTCCCTTAGACAAGACCTGCCTCCTCCTGTTCAATTTTCTGAGTTTCTGTACACAACACCCAAGATGAGATACATAAAGAATATTAGAAGGAAAGCTGTAGCAGATGGGGTTTTCATTATTATTGCAGTTAATAATAAGCCTGCTGTATCACTGAGGAGCAAAGCTGAGGCACATAATATGGCATGAAAAAAATCAGCATAGCTGGTTGCTCACTGTAAGGCTGCTGTTAGGATAATTGTGTTTTTAAGAATAGCAACAAAACATTATTGCACTTGCAAATCAATCTGTAGACTAAACTCTAGGAAGAGGCCACACACAAAGTTCGCTGGCCATTTCAAGACTGTTTAACAAAGGCATCAAATTCCTGTAAGCACAGCAGCAATAGCAATAGCAGCTCTGAGGAAATTTGTAACCACATCTGGGGCAGTTCAAACCTAAGGAAAGGCTTCTATGAGCCTTCCTGGCAGCTGGCTTGCCTGGAAACTGCCACATTGCTCAACCACTGCTGCCCACATACACAGAAGTGCCCATCTAGCACACAGTCCTATTGCTGTCTTCTCAACTCTGTTTGTAAAGGGGAGGGAGAAGTAAAAGAGGAGTTTGATGCTGTCTTGGCAGCCTGCAAGTATGTACCTGCCAGAAGCAGCTGCACAGTGAGGATTTTGGGATCAGGAGACATGAAACCAAATCCTTTCTGTGTAATGGTTATTAAACTGAACAGCACTGAAGAAACCACACTGGGCTGGAGTTTGCACTGAGAGTGGGAATAATGAGTGCTTTGATGAGCTGAGCTGAACTTACGGGCCAATGGGCAGTGTCCTTCCTCTGTGATCCAGACCTCCAGGTCCCCAGATCTCGTTATCCATCATCTCAGTGCCCAGGTTTCCACTCTCACCAACAAAGAGGCTGTTCTTGATTTCTTGCTTTGAGCCGTCATCATGAGGGAAGGTCCCACCACTGTGAGGGAAGGGCTGGAGGTGAAAGGGGCGCTCACATCATCCCACCAGCCATGCCCCAAGCTGCAGCTCATCCTGCACCACACTTACCTCGCCAAGGTCAGGCCAATACCGTTGTCAGCAAACCTGCAAAGAGAAGAGAGCTTCAGAAGAAGTTTGGGTTTGGTTTGGTTTATCCTGTCAAACTGAAATAGTTAAACCGATGAGGTGGAGGACAGCAGGGCTGAATTACTGAGCAGTACTCGTGGGGGAACTCAGGCTTTTCCAGGTTTGTTCTCTGGCTGTGAAAGATCTCTTTTAGAACATCTTGCAGTATATGCAGATCACATGAAGCAGCAGATGTGCACCTGATTGCTGCTGGTGTTAAGCCACTGATTACTGGGCATAGTTCACTTGTCTCTTAAAGCTTTTTCCCTGTGTCTAATGACCACACTCTTTTCACTTTTAAGTGAAATATCATACTTATCTTTCACTCCAGCTAGCTTTTATTATTTAATAGTGCTTTGCCCTACACACAGTTCTGTGTTCCCATGTTCATGAGTCACATACTGCTCCCATACAAAAAATTTGCAAGGGAAGCTGTTAGAAAAACAGAGAGCTCGGCTTCTCTTTCATCAACAGGACATAGAGATCAGATCTTATTTATTAAAAAAAAATAGAAAAAAGTATTAAAATGCTTTTCCATTTTGCTGAAATTCCAAGCTTTTAAATGAGATAAATCACCACTGTTGGTCCATGACTCCTGCTTATAGGAAGTTTACAATTAATAGGATAGTTTGAGTCATTCTTGACGGCATCTTCACACCGGTGACCCGTCTGACCCTGGTCAGCAAAAACATCAGAGACCTGAGGCAGAGCCAACCCAGCTTTGTCCTGCTTCTGTCTGTAGGTGGCAGCCCTTCCCATGGTATCTGCTCCCTTTGCCTTTTCCATCCGCAACGGCGCGCACAGCAGTTCACATACTGCATGCCACATGAATATTTGGTTTGCTAATGCAATACGTAAGTCTTTGTAGCAATAGGAGTGGAAGCTCTGTGGCTATAAAGACAATTACAGTTTGATGATGCTTCCTGGAATTCACATATGTTTACAGGTTTCCTGCTGGAAACAAAGTACTAGGTCTTTTAGCAACCTCCACATGCTCCATTTGCTCCATGAGCAATGTAAATGTCTTAATGACATGAGTGCTATCTATAAGGCAACACTTGCTGGCCATGGAGTAAGTTAGATACTTCTGGTTCGTAAGTTCATAAAAAGTGCAAACTGTATTACTCGGTATTGAATTTCTGACTGTTCTGCTACAGCCTCATTCTTGCCAACCCGACTGGCTGCTAGAGCCAGCTTATGCTGCTGGTTGCTTTAAGAGGTTTGGGTCACTCAAAGGTAAGACAGCTAAGAATTGGACACCAGATAACAGCACGACAGCTATTTCTACTACAGATACCACAATATGCCTTGTAAAGTAGCTTTTTCCTTTTTCCTCCTTCTTCATTGAGGTTGATACCAAGAGCCTGGCTCAGCAAAAGAAACTGTAGAAGATCATTTGTTTTCAAGTGGAAAACAAATATCTGCTCTGACCAGTGCAGGAAATAGCCTTCAAAGAGCACAACAGGCACTAGCCCAGACTCTCTCCCTTGCTGCTGTGATGCATAGTTTTATGTCTGCTTTGTCAGTACTTGCTTATTCAGCAGAAGAGTAAGCCACATAAAACTGATCTGTGACCAGGCTCAGTCAGAGAAGGTGATGGATTTTGCTGCTTTCTTTTCGAAGCACCTCATTTCCCTGTATAAAAATGAGGTTTGATTTTTGGTTATTCGCATCTGTGTGTACGTGACTATTTTTAAATGCTGGTCAGCATCATGCAGAGAAACAATCTGGGGGATCTTTAGCTGAGACAAAGAAAGTTTGGTTTGTGTAAAATAATGCCTGTGTTTATTTAATGTTTCATCTGTATTTCAATCTTAGCCATCTGAAAGGTGCAAAGTGATATAAATAGCTTGAACCACAACTATGCTCATCATAAACACCAGGCTGAACTATGAGAGTTGAAATAAGGCAAAACTCACTGGCAGTTGTCCAGCCACACATCTCCACCCCTCAGCCAGGCCCCGTGATCTTGGTTCTTGTAGGCAATAAAGCGCTCAATTATTGCAGGTTCCCTGGGCTTCAAAGGATCAGCATCTTTGTGTGGGCTGTATCTGTAACCAGAGGGAGAGAAGAAGGGTTGCCAAGGGAAGGGGGCCTTGCTCGGTACATAGCCCCACTAAACATCTGGTTTATGCTAACTCTGCAGCAGCTCTGGGACAACAGTCCATCCAAGTAGCATGTCTAGTCCAGCAGCGATGGCCAGACCAAACTGCCAAGGGAAGAACGGTCCAGGAGAGGCAGTTGTAAAGACCCACTCCAAGTTTCCTTTCACCTTTCCATTATTGTATTGCTGATATATTGCTGAAAGCATGGAAAATTTATTACTGCTCCCAAAAGTCTAAGATTTTTTTTTTAAATCCCTATTATCTTTTAGCATATTCCTGTTATTTAGAAATATATCCTTTTGTTTTCCCTTTTGAGCATTCTTATCTCCTAACCTTGGCTGTATTGTGTCAATGAATACCACTGCCAAATTTTCCTCGCAGTGGAAAGGAATTCAAACGTCAGGAGCATATGTCCTTCACTGTTCCCACTATACATTACGCAGGATACAAGTACATGATTTTTTAACTCTGAAGGTCTCAAGTATGATGAAATATTGGCCTGACACAGGAAAAAAAGAAGACACCAATGGAAACTGCAGCAATGCATGCCCTCAGCTGCTGCCTGTCAGCCGCTGCTTGGGCCACGGGAGCTGAGCAAGGATCTGGCTCACCGTGGTAATGGTGAGGTCAGCTGTCTGAGCTCAGCAAGTCCTGAGGCACAGCTCTCCCTTTTGCTACTGAAGGAGCATCTTCCATCATACTACATAGCTTAGAAAACCTGACAGATAAATATCCAACCCAGTGCCAGAAACGGATGGTCCAGAGATTAAAATTCATGCCTCACCAATGAGTAGCAAGGCCAAGCTGTCAGATCACTAACAGATATTCAATAGCACTTTGCTTTGCTTAATAAGCCATCATATCAATCTAAAACTGAGCATCAGGCTGATAATGTTCCAGTAAATGAATATTACTTTGGCAGTTTCATCACTGCGAATTTGCTTTCAAAGATTTAGTATCAGCCCTTGTGAATTCCCCAGACATTGTTAAATACAGATTTTGAGATGGATCCCAGTTTCATTCACATCCATGTATAACTGGAGGAAAACTACAGGGAAAAGAATTTGACTGAGACATTTAATGCAGAATGCAGAATAATCTCTCCAACTCTGTCCAGCCAACCTCCAAGTTTGCCCCAGCCAGTCCAGCTGTAATAATTTATTTGATCTTTCAGTCTTGACACATGAAAGGTGGAAAACGACATAAATAATCTAAAGTGCAGCTTGTGCTGGTGGGCAATCCCTGAGCATAAACATGACTGCATTATGAATTGCTTGGCTTCCCAGGGTCATTCCTGCCCTTGTATGGCAAGGGACAAATTGCCTTTTGTAATCACTCACTGTGCCTGTGGCAGCAGTTTCCCAAGCTATGCAGTAAAGCAGCATCAGGCTCCCGAGAGAATTTGGAGGTGCTTGCAGAGCACACTGATCTCGCTATGTTATTTTTTTAGCAGTTACTTTTATCATTGAATTAACTATTTCAAATGACTGAGCATTAAAATAATGTAAATAATAGTCATTTTTGAACACCTTTTATCTTCGGCTACTAGGCAGGGCACTAGGGTGATGTTGATCATGGGATAATTGATATCTGAGCTGCTGAGTGGGTACCCCTGGGGAACGGGACTGATCTCACCCCTGAAGTGCTTGCTCAGTGCATGACTAAAGCAGTCTGGGTAACCCACACCCCAGAGATGGAAAAGAGGAAAGGAAAAAGCTGCCATTCTTCCCTGCTGAGCAGAGATTTTCAGAGGGTTTCTCCTCCCTACATAATTTCTTCAGTCAAGACACCCAGCCGTGGGGAAATGCAGATTGGGTGCAACTTGAGGTCTGCCAGGAAAGAAAACTATGAAACTTGAGAATATTTAAGTCCTTTTCTGTCCCTTAAATTGGCAGCTAAGTTAAAAGCCAGAGACAACCTCTAATGAGATAGAAGGGCGCAAGTGCAGTCCTTGTGCTATTACACTTCCCACAAGAAGTTTCCTCAATAGGATCAGCTTCAGAGAAAGAGGGGGGATTCTCAGAAACCACCAGACCATGGTAGGTCTGCCAATATGATATACTTTATAAAGAGGCTTCCAGTATTTCTGAAGGACTCCATCATGCCACACAGGTGCTGTGCACAGCACCAGGGATGAAGCATCGCCCTGTGTTTTTAGCTGTAACTATTACTGCAGTGGCGGATTTGGAACTAGACAGAAACTTGAAATCAAAGTATGAGCTGCATTACATAAGCACTCCCTGTTCAAGCCGGCTCTGAAACAATAAAGAAAATCAACAACATTCCCAGGAAATACTTTAATTTCTTATTCCTAGAAGTTCTTGCAGCAAGTTCTGTCCCACTGGGAGAAAAGTCAGCGGAACACCTTAAAGCAGATGTCACATCCACGCCAACTCAGCTAGAGCTAAAGAGGAAGGACAAACTGGAAGCATGTGGATTCTGCGGGTTCTTTAGGAATGGGAATAGAGAAAATGAAGTTAGAAAGTGGTAAATCTAAATGAAGACCTTTCCTCAATAAAAGCCACCCCAGAAGTATTGCCATAATTCTTGTCAGCTTTCTTTGGGGTGATTTCACAGCTTTCAGTCAGTGCTATAGAGAAGTCTTTTCTAAACTAAAAGGATTGTTTCCTGTGGAAAACAGTTCACCTTCCAGAAATCAGTGTCAGGATAGGTCTCTTGTCCTTGGCGGAGGCTGGAGTAGTTTTAACGCCATTATCGATGATCATTCCAGCCTAAAAGAAAAATGCAATATTACAGTGTATTTATATATTCTATAGTTCTTTCATCTCCAGGCTCTACCTCCAATTGCTCTAAGCTCACTCTCATGAGCCTCATAACTACTTCTGCAGCCTAAAGCACCCCACAACAGTAACACACAGCCCCACTACATGGCATGCTATGGGTAAATAAGTGAAGGCAATTAGACACAGTGACCGGTATTTATCCCTCCAGAAGCTGTTAATTGCTAACATTGGCAGTTGAGGTCTATAATTAGACAAGCTGCCAATAGATGCTCCTGGAGGCACTATTTTAGGAGTGCAGAAGCAGAGGAGCAGCCTCAGCAGAGGGAAGAACCTCTCTGAATGCCCAAGAACTAAGTGAAGCGGGTGCTGGCTAACTCTGAGAGCTCCTGCGCCAGCACGCAAGCTGCTTTATCTGCAGACACAAACAAACCTGCAGTAACTCAGTGAAACAGAAAGCACAGGCATTAATCGCTTGCAGACCCAATGAGCTGAAGCAAGAAGATGGTGTTTATTTCGAGGGCAGTGTTCCCATTGCGTGCAGACTCACCCGGTAGTTGGAATGTGCACGGTTGTTGAAGAATTTCCCCATTGGCATGTGCTCCGAGTAGCCGGGGGAATACATGCCTGCTGATGGCCCTGTTGGTACATGGTGCAGAACAAACCAAAAGCCTGTTTCCTGAAACATAAAATGGACATCTGAGACTTTGCTTCAACTTCTTTGCATTAGCCCAAGGAATTGTCAGTAAAGCCACAAGATGTAAGCCAGAAGATTTCACGACAAATCACAGATAGCAGTGTTGATCTGTGTAACTATATGCAGCAAAGCGTTGACACATACATTCACATTCACAGTCTCACATCTCCGAGGCGCCTTTGACATCTATACTGAAGCTATAAACAAGAATTTGAAATATTTAACGAACACATACATACACCGATATCCTCCGATCACTGCATGGGATCTTAAAAAACCAGTAATTTTAATTTAGTTGCCAAAAAACGTATCTAGGAGCCTGAATCCAGGTATTCAGGTTTGGAAGTTGGGGAAAAAATCATATCTCTTTGTTTAAGGCTTATTTATCTTGTTTACCTGTCTTAATAGGAAAATAAAGGTTCCTGATGGGACCAAGAATTCCTGTGGAATTGGCATGAATGCTAATTTAAACTTCAGGGAATCATTACTCTACTGCCATCAGCAGAATCATTGCCAAAGAGTTCACTGGGACTCCACAGTCACATTTATTTCATTTATTCAGAAGGCTGGGAACTTTTATTAAAGTCATCCAGCTCTAGAAACAGCAAGTGACAAGAAGTGTGGAGCAAAAGGAAAAGTGCTGGTTTTTACTGGGGGCACCAGCTGCGTTAATATGTCTCAACTGAGCAGCATTCCAAAAATGCCTATGTCACAGAAGCAGGTTTTATTCCAGCAAGAGCCTTACAGGGCTGTAACCAGTCTGGGTTGCTCCCAAATAAAAAACTTCTGCACTCACTTCAGATCCAGCAGCTGCACAGTTGATCAGGTTGTTGTGTGGGTTGGCTATCCAGAAGGTGGATACGGCACTGCAGGTCAGGAAAACAAAACATAACATAAAGATGACATCCTGAGCACTCAGAGTCACTGATCAACTCTGCTAGTACAGGGCAGATACCTCCTCAGATAAGAGGTCCTGCCTTTGGGTCAAAGGGAATGTTGTTTTTCCTTTCTATTCTCATACCATGTGTCCTCAGCAGTTTGACAGAGAGCATAGCCTTATCTTTTAAAACCCTAAGCATTAAATGAGGAATTTCAACTGCAATTCCAAGCCTGCTATGAAGCTGTCAGATGTCAATCATGTTTTATGATAAGGTAAATACGCTGTTGCACAAGTCACAGAAAAGAACTTTGCCCCCAAATAAGCCCTCAGAAACTCGTTTAATCAAGAGACCCAACAAATTGCCTCTTAAGGGCTTTCCAAGTGCACCCCAGTACCTGACTTTTCCACAACCTGCTGTGATACATTAACTTTATTTGCCACATTCCTATGCATTGCTTTTGGGACTAAAGGACTCAGTTTGTCTAATGCACATAAAAGGCTCTTAATGGAAAGATTTCCATCAAGGAGGAAAGATCAATCCATCACTGTCCATCCTGTGACATATAGTATTCGTTAATCAACAGGCACATAACTTTGGGAGGAAAACAGCCAGCACTTACAATCAGCAGACCAGATCCCTGAATGTCCTGAGTGAGATTCATCTGAACTGATGTAACCCGTATTTCTACTTTAGCTTTGCTATGAAGGACCTCATGGAGGCTTTAGGCCAACTGATTTTGCTGGCCTAAGATGAAGTTCTGTTTGTGTGATTTTATCATGAAAACACAGCAAATTGTTTTCTATTTTTGGCATGCAACTGGCCTAGAAAGAAACATTTTGAGATTATTGAGATTACTCTGGCTGTGTAGACAAGGGCACAAACATTATATTTCCACAATGACCTGTCTTTCAGCCCAATCCTGCTCCCCAGAGCCATGTGGATTGAGCAGGTTACTGTGTCATTTGGCACAATCCTATTGTCTTAATTTCTGCCAGTGGCTTCTTTCCTGCCTCTTCCAAGTTGACGGAGCCACAGCTGGTGCTCATCCATCATCCCTGCACTGGGTGCCTTGGCTGCTGCCCCATGGACAGTGTGTTAGTGTACTCATGCACTTGCATGATCTCAGTGCAAAACAAGCTGTTTTTGTGATCAGACCTCAAATTCCTTTAAATAACAAGACATGGCAGATCAAAGTACTGTAGGACCTTTTCATTAGACCTCTGCCTATCATTCATTTTTCATATAACAGTCTTCATGATGACACAAAATACGTCCCTCTGACTATTAAATGGATTATCAGTGGAAAATGAGCACAAAGGTCGATCAACTCTTATTTTATGAATGGAGACATTAAGTGTAATTTATAAACAAACACAGATGTGAAAAAGAGCATTGTATGAATTCATCTCTTTCCCTTGCCAAACTACAAAGCTAAAAATATGTTTCTTTGAACAAAACTCCGGTTTGTTCTGAGGACAGAAGGGTGATACTGATACAGGCTCAGCAGATTGAGAACACTTCCAAATAAAAGAAATTCCCTGAAGATATTTCACTGTTAGCTATCAATCAGGTTCCAACTGCTTAATTTTCAGGACGGAAGTCTGGCTCCAAAGACTTTTTCACTAACTTTTTGTCGATCAGAATTTCAGCTCTTCTGGGTTTTGAGTGGCTTTTCTAAGAATAAATTCCTAGAGAAAAATCTGGACTATGAGCAGAAGCATTCCTGTCTCCCAGCACCTTCAACACAGCACCAACATTCTGTGGTTTCAAGACAAATCTTCACTGTGGAAGACCTCCCATTCTATTGCACAAGGGTCTAGTCCTCAAGATGATCCACCATCAATTTTAAATTCCTAAAGGCAAGTTTGATGTCCAGCTTTTAAACGAAAACACTCTGAGGACAATGTGGTTCCACAGATCTGCTCCAGACCATTTGCTGTGCTCTCTGGACTGCAGCTGGGGATCTGGTTGCCTAGCTGCTAAGCACACAGATTTTACTGTAAGAGTTTGGTGGTCTTTCAAGAAGAGCCAGGGAGATGTGGAAAGAAAAAGAAACTTAATTAACTGCTTGATATGCATCAAAATGAGCAGGTTCCCTGAGCAGCTGTTAATTAGCAATGAATAATTTTCCAAGTTGTGCACCTTGATTTTTGGGCAGAAAACCAGCTGTCAAATCATGGAAAGAATGGCTAGAATGGCCTTCAGGAGCTCAATGAGTCTATACCCTACCTTACGACAGGGTCAACTACAACTACAGTATCTGTGACTGGCATCCTCTAACCTGTGCCTTAAAATTACTGCTAACAAAAAAACCATTAATTCTTCTAAGAAAGAATTCTAATGCTTAACTATATGGCCCAGCTGGTTGTTGTTTCTTCTGTATTTCACCTGATTTTTTCTACAAGACAACAGAACTGCAAACAGAAATTGTTAAATCCCTTCTTGTTGCAAATGTTTCTATAATCCTCATTTGAACTTCAGTTGGCAGATCTGCAAGGACGCTTAAAGGAAAGAATCTTGAAAAAAGGGAGATGAAAGGCATTTAGCATTTTTCAAGTTTAATACAGTGTTTGTGACAAATAGAAGTTTTGAGAAGCTCTCTCAGGAACACTTTAATGAGCTCATGCATAGACAAATTATTAGAGATCCAATGGGTGTATACAGCCTTTGATCTTTCACTAAATTCCAATTCTGTGCAAAACTGCATTTATTGTATCATTTTAGTTTCAGTCCACAGTTGGGCAGACTGCCGTTATGAATGTGTAACACCAATGCTTTAGCATTAAACAGGAGTCATTCATCACAAATGATGACTTCTGAATTATCAGCAGTATTTTCAAAACCAGCTACCATTTAGAGATGAGCACAAATGTCAAAACCTTTTGCTGAGCCATTGGGATTAAGTGTCCATAAGGCACAAGGCATCACCATGTCCTTTGAAAGAGATTTTCAATATCTGAGGTAGGAACAGTCTCAATTGAATTTATGGCAAAAATGAAAATTACACCCTAGGTGTGTAGGCACTCGAACAGCACAAGTATTAGGATCCCAAGCAGATTGCTCTCCCAACCTTTGGGACATGCAGCCCAGACCTCTACAGAGAAGGACTACATAATCAAATACACAGAATGCTATTTTTATGAATAGGTCCTGCAAAGAATAGAAAGGAGAAAAGGAAGGCTCCCACTCACCTACAGTCCTGCCTGGGTTTAGGGATGTACCCTGGGTAAGCACCCTCTGTGATCAGCTTGCACATCCTGCTGTCTCGGTCAGAGGGGAGCAAAGTACTAGGTTTAACAAGCAGTCCGAGGCAGTGATCAAATGTGTTGCGCTCTTCTGGCCCATCCTCTGTAAAGAAGCAATGGCCCAGTGCATCATAACCCACAGCATCCTTCACCTGCATGTACAAAGCAAAAGTCAGAGTTAAGGTTTCATACTTCAGCCACTGCATAATAATAAAAAACTTTACAGCAATGGCAGATAGGAACCTCAGTACCCTCTTGAACTCAGGGTGTATAAGGAAAAACAAAAGCAAGATCACTCTTTGCTCTCAAAAGCTCATAGTCTAAGCAATAATTCAAACACGTAATTAGAATCTGTCATCATCTAGGAAATGCACATTCCATTCTTATGTTTGCTTGTGAAATCAGTAACTGCTTTAGCATGAGGATGGAAAAAATAGAGGGTGGGGGGTGAATGGAGGACATTAGATGTTCAAATCACATCTTGAGCTCATTCATCTTCATGTGGAGTTACATGGGCAGCACATAAAGTACATTTGATAAATGCAGCTGAGCTGAAAAAATATTTTTTCAGGCTATCACAAAGGCAGCAAGTTGTCTTCCAGACAGACTGGCTTGTTTTAGGTTTGACCTGATCCTTTTCTCCAAGTCGTTGACAGAAGCTTTACTTGACCCCGAGACATATCAGCTGGTGTTAATGCTGCTCTGGTTTTGATTTGAATGTTGTTAACATTGGAGCACTGTTGTATTGGGCAGAACAATACCCATCACACCACTGACAGCCACCACCCATCAACCACCTTGGACTTTGGGAACATTCATGGCAAAGGTTAGCCTGACACCTGTATGTTCCTACAAGCGCTTCCGATGAAACAATAATTACCAAGGGGCAAAAGATAATCTTAAACTGGATAGAAGACCTATTCTTTATGGTGTCATTGGGAGACCTGGGTGCCCAAGTGCCTAAATTACCTTTGTAAACTGGTCTGAGACTCCTGAGTCATATTCATGACTCATTCTCAAGACAAGGAGCGCCAATTTCAAATAAAATACCAGGACTAGTGTTGAAATGATTACAAATATGTTTTCACATAAGAAGGAACACTTTGCTTGCCAAATCTATTACAAACTTCCATCTGCGCTCACATCTATTATGTATCATCCACACTCCAGTGTAAATACTCAAATCTCTGAACATTACAGTAAGTTAAACATAGCAAAAAATGATCTACAAAGTGATGCATTTCTTTAAGCTATCTCACTGAAATTTACTGCTAACTTCACTGATCTAATTAGATAACTTCTGCAAGGTTTAGGCTTTTTTATTTAGGTGTAAAATGCATGGACTGGACAGAACTGTCCCTTCTTGGATGAAAGAGCTGTCTCAGCCTTGGTAAGGGTAAACGTTTACAGGAGAGAAGAGCATTTCAGGAGAATGAACTATCTTCAGAGGAAGTTTTCCAACACGTATAAGAAGTATTTTAACCACACAGATGTCAGAATTGCACAGAAATTGCCATCAATACCTATTAACTTTCTCTCACACAGCAGCAATACTGGAAAGACACAGAAGTAATGGTACTGTGGTGTTCAGATGATGGAAACGGTTTCCCTAGAGAAACATTAGCCATTTTGTATGGCCATTTATCTCTCCAGCACAGGGCTGCACTAAGACTGGGACAAGAAAGCCTGTAATGACCAAACTTGAGCCCACCTTTGTGTGAGTAACATTGCAGGGGAACGCCTCTCCTGGTACAGTGAGAGGAGTGAAGCAGAGAGGCACGCACTGGCACAGGGGCTCAGAGCCAGCAAATGCCCAATGCTCTCCTAACTCATTCCTGAAAGCTACAGAACAACCCAGAGTTATCAGCCAGGGACCTGGCCCCCAGTGCATTTGTTACTCTCCATTTTATGAATTACTTTCCCCATATCTCACCTCTCAGTGAGCTCTTAGTTTCCTGTGCTTATTTTCATGTACAAGCCCAGTACTGAAATGTTTGGATAGCAAATGAGATGCTTGTTCCAAAATCACTTCTCAAATGGACTTACTTAAAGTTTTAATTTGATTTAAATCTTCCTAATAGTCCCTAATCTTACTTTAACCATGAGCAATTTATGACCAGATAATGCCCTTTTGGTAAAACAATTGCTATGCAATACAGTTAGACAACACTACCTCATATTCCATGAAGTACAGCTCTGCCCTGAATTCTGTCAGACTGTTTTTTTGACTTGCACTTAATTTCCCTTTCCAGTGGCTGTTTCTATTTTATCTTGCACACTGGAATCCAGTGGAGAGAGTGGGAATCAGAGCAAAGTTTCATCCCTGGTATTGCAGTGGTGCAACTAGGCGGTTTTATGGCAAATGTTACAGAAAACATTGGGTAAGTATTGCACTTTCAAATAACAACTATGGTGAGAAAAGAATTTCTACAGATTTGTTTCCAGAAGGACCCTCTGTGTCTTCCAGCGAATATGAATTTTCAGGCAAGTGCAGAATAGCCCATCAATGGGAATGAGCTAATGTAGAGACTGTGACTTTTAGTACAGTGTACAGACCCACAGGAAAACATTTCTGCCATCAAGAATTACTGGACACCTTTTTCTGCTAGTGTTTTCAGGATGAGCATCTCTGAAGTGACATGAGAAAAGTGATAGCAAAGGAAGCAGGGAAGCCTGTATGCAAACTACCAGCCTGCTTTAATGACACTTAAAAAAAACTGATGCCCCTCTTCCATTTGTTAAAGCATTTGCACAGGTACTCAACCACAGCCCTGCAGTGAGAGCCTGTGAAATCAATGGCTTCATGTAAAGGACATCATTAAGTGCTGTGCTACACTGAGGCTTAATAACCCAGCTAGATTTTTTTGTACAGCTATTTCCAAAATGTGGTCTGTGCACATCATGAAGGCAAGTACTCCCTCAGTGAAGGATGCTTTGGTTCTGGCTGATCTCAGAGGGAATGAAAGTTACCTGAGGAAAGACAGAGCTTGTCTGTTTGCAAAAGCGGTGATCGTGCATGTAGAAACAGGTAGTGTCACCCAAGTAAGAAGATAATAACCAGCTATAATATGTACAGAATCACTGTTGTAATCATCAGAGACCTATGTGGGTGTCTGAATATATCTGGGGCAGAAGGAAGAGGAAAGGAAGGAAATCAGATTCAGAAGGCAGATGAGGAGATTGTGGTGGGATCACCTGATGAATTGAGACATGGAGCTGCTGATTGCAGATGTCTATCATGGAGCAATGAAACAACATTTAAGTGATGCAACCTTTGGAGCGCACCTTTTGTGATGCAACTGAACAAACTTGTTCAGGTTGCTTTATTTCACTGGGACTTTCTTTTTAACTATCAGCAATAATCAGTTAAAATAGAAAACAAACAGGTAAAATATTGTGAGTAGAGTTTAGTATCCACATATTTTGGTAAACCATAGCTCACAGGGATTCAATTCTGGACTAATGTTTATTATTTGTCCCAAATTTTAAGATTTCTCTTGGGTGTCCTGTCATGGAGGCAAAGCATAGTCATTTAGTTGAGTTGTGGTTGTGGAGTAACAGCAGGAGGACCAAGCTGCTTTCATCTACTGCATCAGCCTCTCTAAATTTCATCATGCCTTCTTGGCTAGAAAAGCCTGAGCACATGGATCTCTAGCCCATTAATCCTTCATGGCACAGTTATCATTTGGAGAAAGCAGGGCGTTAGCTGGCCTGCAGCTCACCAACAGCTGTACAACCTCTAGGCAGCCAGAGGAAGTTTTTATGGCATCATTACCAACAGCACATGATAGTGTGACAAATGAATCCAGCAACGCTGCTTTTACGCTGTCATGGGTTCAGCAGCAGCAGTCATTTTTTCTTTTTCATAGTAGCTGGTGCAGCACTGTGGTTTTTGTTTTCAGCTTGGGAACAGTGCTGATAACACCAGTGTTTATAGTTATGGCTTAGAATGTTTAGGCTGGCCAAGGACTTTCTGAGTCTCATGCTCTGCCAGGGAGGACGGGAAGCCAGGAGGAAGCAGAGACAGTGCACCTGACCCAAACTGACCAAAGAGGTATTCCATACCACAGCACGCCACATCCAGGATGTAGAACACAGAGCAGACACAGAAGAGTGGGAGGGGGTACTGCGTGTTCGGGCTCGGTATCAGGTGATGGAGGGTGCACTGCTTGGTCGGACTGGATGGAAATTAGTTGGTGAGCTCTCATATTCTTTCCTTGTATTTGCCTTGTCATTACTATTACTGGTGGTAGCAGCAGTGATTTGTGTTATACCTTAGTTACTAAACTGTTCTTATCTCAAACTGTGGGAGTTGAATTCTTTCGATTCTCCTCCCCATCCCTCTAGGACTGGGGAAGAAAGAGGGGGGAGTGAGTGAGCAGAACTGCATGAGGGCCTTAAACCATGACATACGCTCTGCACATTAATTGCATACTAAGACCCTGTACTGGTGACTGTGAATTGGGAGGATACCATATGACCCTGAATGCTTCATATAATTTATATAGTGGAATGTCTTTTTTCTTTAGAAGCTGTGTTCACTTGCTAGGATTTTAGGATCATGTTATAAACTTAGAAGGACAGAGTTCAAAACAAAACCTCAGTTTCATACATAGCAGATAAAAAGCTGTTCTTCTTCTGGAGCTGCAATTTCAGTGCCCTCTCTTCAACTTTGATGCATTATAATTATGCCTGTGACTTTCCCTTCCAATGGATTTCTTGCTTTGGAAGACAACTTGGACAAATCACAGCTTTCTGAGTGCTGAATGTTGTGAATAGGATTGCAAACACAAACCTTTATTACAGGAAAGATGAAGCACACTTAAACCTTCTGATTATCATCTTTAAATAGCAAGCTCTCTGTCTATAGATAGATCCAACTACTCATTAGAGATGGGCTGGTCTGCAACATCACTGCACACAGACAAAATCTCTGCCTGCTCTGAGTCACACACAACCTACAGTGCCACATTGGCCTCCTCCTTTTCAATGCAGGTCGAAATATGCTTAGAACATATATTCACAGTGGGAAGAGGCGGACATGATCTCGAACAATAAAACACATCATCCTTCAATAATTAAGCTGTAGTCATACTATAAGGAAATTTTTTAATTGGTGCTTTGATATCCGAGGTAGACAAAGTGCTTCTTACCAGTAAACCATTGGATCCATGGACTGTGATACAGCGGGAAAAGGTATGGTGGATGGAGACATCCTTCACGTATGTTGGAGGGTTGTAGCCTCCTTTCTCATCCACATCTCCAGCCATATGGAAATGAATTGGGTAATGTCCCATTGTCTGCTGGCCCATGTATTTCAGTTCTAGACCTTCAATATGGGTAGCCTTAAAATCAAGACCAATCTGGAGAACAATAGAACAGCAGTCAAGTAACATGAAAGACTGTTGAGGAGGAGGAACACAAGAATAGGAAAGGTTGCACTGTGTCTGCCAGGAAGATTAGCCATGTGGAAGGAAGTGTAAGGCTGCTGGCTGAGGAAAAGAGGGTCATGGTGTCTAGAGGGACCATGGTTGCTTTTTGATCTCCCCACTGCTGCAACGGCTACATTTAACTTACATTTAGAAGGAAAACATGTATTTAATATTTCCATGACTTTCAGTCAGATGGGCTCAAATCAAACTCCCAGACTGAGCACCACTAGAATCTGTGGAAAACTGGGGTTGGGATATGGAGACTGTATCGCAGGAGGGTTGGGCGCCCGCCTGTCTGGCTGAGCAATGTCTGCAGGGGCATGTGGTACACTTCAAAGCCAAAGGACAGGCAGCAGCAGTGGGGGTGATCTGATGCATTGTGGGGAGAGGCTGTTTGCTCAGGGCTGACATGAGTGATTTCTCCCTTCCTGAATCATGGCTTCCTCAGTAGGTAAATGTGTAGCTAGAAGGAGGAACGAGCATGGAGAGGTCTCCAGCCTTACCTTGATGTGTCCCCCAAAGGTATCAAAATCAAAGAAGGAGCATAACTTGCTGCTGTACTCATAGCACTGCTCCTCCATCTCGCCCATCACCACGATGTTGCGGCTCAGCAGCCCCACTTCTGCCCTCATGTCAACACCATCAATCACTTCGCCAGTGTGGAGGTATGTTGCTTTCCCTAAAGGAACAAGATCCGGTTTCAGGGTTACTCTGCCAGTGCTGCTGGTTTTCCCTTGTGCTTCCTGTGATGGGGTTGGCATGATAAGGAAAGGAGTAACTGAGTCAGCATAACCTGTTGATTGACTCCTTAAAGGAGAGAGGGCTGGAGCACAGGTGTCAGCCAAGGCCTTGCTGAGATATTTGCAATGGAGGAGGTGGGATTTTTGGTTTAAAGTTTCCTCATTTACCCAGAGAATTAAACCAAAAGCCTGTCAGACAAATCACATTTCCTACCTTGAACAGGGACTGTAATCCAAAATAAAAAGATCTCGAATGATCCAATCAGCCAAGCATGAGCATTTAGCACATAGAAAACCGATGATGTAGCTACTGAAAAGTCTCAATCCCCAAGGTTAGCACAGCACTTCCTATACTGAGACAATGGGAACTGCTCAGATCCCACAGCACAGCCTACTCATGGGCCAGCATCAGTCTGGCTAACACCATGGCTCTTAGTCTAAGCAAGGAGAGGTCTGGGCAGAGAGTCTTGTGGAAATTGAGGTTTGGGACAAGTGTAACCCCTCATCCAGCTTGTGGGCTGCAAAACCTATCACTGCCTGCCCCCCCCCAGACCTCTTAATTTCAGTTCCACCTGAATGTCTCAAACTTGCTTCACCCTGCTCTGGTGTAGTCAGAGCTGGCAGATCTTCCACCTGTCCCATACCATGTCTCCCTTTGCTAGGCCAAGTCACTCATACCACCCTTTGCACTGACACTCTGCTCCATGGAAAGGTTAAAAGCACAGAAAACTTTCCCTGGCTTATCTAAGAAGGGGTAAATTCCAGGCAGTGTGGATGTCTAGAAAGCAAAATCTTCTCTTTGCTATAATTTCATTCAAACACATGCATTCTCCCTCCTTCCTTCTGTGGTTTTCTGCAGAGAATGCAGTTGGAAAAAGGTTCATCTTACTGACTACACTCTATTATTCCAGTAAAAATAAGTAATAAACTCTTTAAGTAAACACTGAACTTTAAGGAATGCTACACTTGCATGTATTTCATTTCAATGGAATCGTTCAAATGTGTAATTAGAAACAAATGGCAAGCCTGAAGCCGGGCTATCACTGTGAAACACTTTATGTTTAAGCAGAGGTGCCAAGTTAAAGGGGAGATTTTTGAGCATTGCAACAGTTCTGTGTTTAACCAAAACATGATGCTTTGACTTTGTAACAGAGATAAGCATACACCATTTGCTCCTTCTTCTCCTGCAGCTGGGAGAAGTGCAGTTTCATGGTAATACTGGGATTTGGGAAGGCTGAGTCCTTTGCCTTGCTCTAAGAGTTCTGTGTTGTGGGACAGGCTTCACACTATTACATGTGCCCTCTGCCTTGGCACCTCTGCCTTTAAACCTATGTGATTATGTGAAAGGACACTCTCTGCTAACTAGAGGAGTGGTGATGACACTAGAGGAGTGGTGATGACACTAGAGGAGTGGTGATGACAGAACATTTGGACGCAGCTTTCTGGCTGTAAGGGGAAGATGAGGCTACTCCAAGCTGTGTGCTTAGCCCCAGAAATGAGGGGCTGCAGGAGACCACGGGTTTGCTCCTCACCCATTCTTCCCCTGGTCTTCCCTGTGTTGCTGCCCTGAAGCCAGTAAACCTCACTGGATGTGTGGTCAAAACCAGACCCAGACCATCCAAAAAGCAGCTTTGCTTCCCTTATTCCCATACATTAAAAAAGCCATTGTAGTAAGTGCCCTCCACACATTGAAAAAGTCTGCTAAGGAGCATAGAGTCTTGTTATGAAACTGGTTTTAAGATGTTATTTTTCAGTTTCCCCCTCAGCTGACCTTTCCTTGATTTACTGAAATGCAGGAAGAAGTTCAGATAATCATAAGAACACCCTATTGGAAGCCACACCTCCAGGATTTGGGGCAGTGAAATTGGATAGGCAGGTTTGTTATTCACGCGTTGAGCTCTAGAATAATAAATGTCATGCTTGCATGTATTTAATTTAATCTAACACCAGTCCAGACATGTAAAATAGCGTAAACACTGACAGGAATGTTAAATATGGACTAACCAGTTTCTAAATATAACTTCTTGGGTGCATGTTTTTCACTTTGTGCTTTTGCTGACTTGGCTTGTTTGGAGATAAAAGGAGAGATGGAAACCAATTCCCTTCCAATGTAAAAGTGGATTTTGAATAATAGCTCCTTTAAAAGAGTTCTGAAAAACAAACCTCTCCTCAAGGCAGCCAGAAATTCAAGCTTCCCATAGCAATGAGGCTGTGTTCCTGAACCGGATCACAGGAGACAGCCCCTTGGCATGGGAGCCCTTAGGTGCTGTAAATGTTGATGGGAACGAGCACTCCAGCAACAGGAACTTCCCATGGGGCTGGAAGCACCACGATGTGCTTTTATAGACATGTGGCACTTCCAGGGAGCTGCTGGGGCATGTTTAGAGATAGGAATGAAAAAAAAAACCAACAAAAGAGGCTGCACCATGATGAGTTCAGGGAGTTCACCTGGGGACAGAAGCACCTCACTTTGCAGAGCTACAGACTTGAAGCTAGGCTGGCAGCACAGAGAGCCTTCCCAGAGAGCAACCATGGTATCTGAGACCTGTCCATAGGCAAGCCCAAGCCGGGGGTTTTCAAACCCCTACTGAAGTGGTTTGATACTGAAAGGAATCACTGTGCTTTGGATGTGGGAGGAATGTGTCTGCTGCTTCAGCATTAAAGCCAACAGCGGCGACTGCTCAACTGCCAAAAACCCCATGGGTCACAGATTCACTGTGTTCTTCTCATACATGCTACATCCCTCATGGACAGATGTTGCCCTGCCAGCAATACAGGTTTGTGCCATGTTATAACCTAAACCCATCAAAGCCTTGCAATGACTTAGATTATGTCTCCCCATAACAGCATTTTTGATGGACTAGCGAAAATGCCCTGAGTTTGCCACTTTATTTATTTATCAATGCCTGCATGTATCAGTGTGTAAATTCATGGTGAAAAGCTTCTTTAGTGTGCAACCTGGCCTGGTAGAAGTCTTGATCCAGAAATTATGAGGACATTTCCATGCTTATTACTCAAGACAGTGACTATTAACGTCACCAATTGTTGGCAAGGACAAGGTAATTATGGAAAGAAAGTGTGCAGTACAATAAACATAAATGATCCTCTAATCAAGGGCATGTTTACACTAATAAAGCAACTCAAAGCAGAGTCTCTCCAAACTGTACAAAGCTCCAGGACAACCTGCCATACAACCTGGCCATAAAACATGCATCTCAAGCCTTATCAAACCTAGGGAGGGTGGAATTCTGAAACTATTTCAGCTGCTACAGATGTGGATGTATGCTTAGCTTTGGTGAATTACACAGATGTCTGACAACCCTCCCAGATACACTTACGCATTCCTAAATGCCTTAGTTCTAAAGGACAAACTGCTAAATCTCCCTTTCAGAAGTGCAACAGGCACCTGAAGGTCTGGCTTTGGAGAAGATAAAGCAGAGCTAAGATGCTCCTGGATTTTTTTTTTTTTTCTCTAAAGGGTCTTTTGTTGTTCTTTGGGCTCTCTAAGGCCAAGACCTTCTCTCTCATGGTTTTATGACATTTTCTAAATGAGAAATGCTAAACAAACTTGTCTGTTCAACTCATGTATTCCAATGACAATGAATCCTTCAGGGCATCTTTCTAATAAATGCAAATCATTGTAGATGCCACCCCAGGCCTCTTCAGATTTAGTGTTTTTGCCAAACATTTATCATCACTAGTGGTAATGCCCTTATTGCTTATATCTAATAACTAACAAATACTCACACAGGCATCCTATCAAATCCTCATTATTCTGAATTATCTTGATGAGGTTTGCTACTGCATCCCTAAGCCACAAGTCTATAATGCAACACAGCAGGATTTGGGTGAATTGGCCAGTTTCTTGAGTCATGCACTACAACCTGAGGTCTTAACAAATAAATATTTCTTTTCACATGCAAAACTAAGTTTACAGTAAAAAAAAACCCAAACAAACAAAAAAAAAGAAACAACCTTACAAAGCAAAACATACAGGAGAAAAGATGAAACTTTATAAGGAGTTCAGAGGTAACTAAGTCTTCTTGGGACAGTTTCCTGCTGGATAGCTCATCCTATTATAGCTCTTCATTCTCTTTCCCCTTGAAAATCCTGCATGGTATCCTGCAAAGGTTGGAAATGCACCCTCCGTTGTAGGAGTGTGAAGAGCCTTGATTTAACATGGATATTATTAAGTGAATTATTAAATATTCTATTGGATCAAAGCCTCTGTTGCTGTTTGGTTTCAAGGCTGAAATGAGTGAATCTTACTGCCGCAGATTGGTGCAACAGGAAGATTGATGTGGACTGGGCAAAATGCATCTGCTCATGCTGGCTTTAACTGAGCACTGAGATGTCTGTGTTTTATCCCAGTGTCAGTGTCACACTTTTTCCTAAGGTCACTCCTGTCCCATCTCACCCCCTCTTTCTGGAGCAGCTACTTGGAAATATACTGACATACTTCAGTAAATACTAGGTTTTCCTTCTCCAAATGTCCAGGTTTTTCCTCTCATTATGCTGACATTTAAGTTCTTGTAGCGGGGATGGGAAGATTAGGTAGGTCTAGTGGACAAAGAGATCAAATCCTTACTTAAATCAGGCCCAAACTCAACTCTTCTGGACCGCTATGTCAACTTGAGTATGCTTCTGTTAACTTCACTTACAGGCAATACCAGAGGCAGAAGAGCGAGCTCAGGAAGACTGTTTGAAAGGGCCATATCACAACATTTCCTGCCCAGCCCTCAAGCACCAGGGCTGCCTTAAAAAAAAAGAGCTTCTGGCAAGTTCCAGCTAAAACAATGCCAACTTCTAAACAAGACACTCTCCCCCCCAACCTCTAAAAGTATCTCAATTTTGATAGCAGAGTAACTTCTCCCATCCTTATAGTACAAGATGAATGCTAACACAGGCTGTGAAGTTTAGACAACTATGAATTTACATTTTTTATTCATGAACAAGATCACTGTAAACCCTATCTCACTCTAGTATTTGCAATCCAATAAGCAGGATTTAAGATATGTGTGCTTGTAATCATAGATTCACCAGTATGTGAGATAACTGGAGTAATTATGCAAGGTACAGTTTTTTCATGCTTTATCAAAAGCATATAGGAGCACAAAAGAGCACTTCATCATTTTCGTTCCATGGTGAAACTTATCAGCATTAGTGGTAACTTCATACAGAGCAACCAAGATGAAGATAAGACTCGTTTCCCAGGGAAACTACACAAAATACTTGATCTTTCCTACTATCCAATTCTATCACAGCAACGCAACCCTTCCTTCCTTCCTCCTCCCTCCCTTTGCCCTCTACTGTTGTCCCTCCCCAAGCCTTGTGAAGCTGGAAGATCAAACAGTTTTAATCTGTTCCCACAGAGAAAATAATCTAGGCACAAAAATGACAAGGAAAAAAACAAAGGAGGCAAGAGGAGAAAAAAAGTTCTATTTAAGTGAGTGACCATTTGATGGGGAGCAGGACTTGCAGAGCTAAGTCCTCATGCAAACCAGGCTTACTCATGGAAGCCACAGTTTTGACATTAATGTAATTACTCCAATAAAAGAGGGCATAAGGTCAGTGCCTGGGTGCCTTCGACAACTTTCTATGCTGTGATTTGCAGAAGTCCACAGTTATACAACTTAATCCTACTAAAACCTGATGGCAGTTCAGTATTAACACTCTTAAGGTGTCTTGAAAAGACCAGCCTCTAATCAATCTATTCCTAGCATGTAAAGAAAGTACCAAATATAAATAGGACATGAGCTAACAAATGAGTTCAATTTAGTTGGCAAAATATGCTAAATTGTATCTATCAAAATATTATTAAAAGATGAAAGCATCAATTACAATCAAACCTTAGTATGCCATGTGGCTGCAACAACAAATTTTCTGTTCATAAAGCAAATGTTTTCTGCCTTTCTTTAAACAGAGACTCTTAAGTAGTTGAGACCTGACATTTAGGTTTTCTTTCAAAAAAAAATGGAAAAAAAGAGAAAAGATTAAAAGGAAATAAATCATCATGGGTAGGAATGGTTTTACCATTTGTCTTTCAAAGGGCAGGCTCCTGAAGTTTTCAGCTCTGAAATCTTAGGGAAAATCAAGACATGCCACTTACTACAAATTACATTCTTTTGATACCCCACATATAAATGTATCTGTGTGGAACTTTTTTTCTCAAATAAAGCAAAGCAATCTTGCCTGTCTCACATAGCAAAAGGCAGATGGACATCTATGTTGAGTATCTTCTTCACACAAGTAAGAGCCTAATGTGGTCATACAAGCACAGGTTGTGCTCATCTCTGCTAAGGTTAGAAGCGAGCCCACTGCTTTTGCCAGCTATTTTTCTGTGCTTGCACTCTGTTGGTCAATCCTCCTTAACACAATGGATGATGTGCCACTGGAATAAATAAAGCCTTATCAAAAGGAGCGTGACCTACAGGTCGAAGGAAATGATCCTGCCCCTCTACTCTGTTCTCATGAGACCTCACTTGGAATATCACGTGCAGTTCTGGGGCCCTCAACATAAAAGGAAATGGAACTGTGGAACAAGTCCAGAGGAGGACCACGAGGACCAGAGGAGACTGGAGCACCTCCCTTATGAAGATAGGACGAGAGAGTTGGGGCTGTTCAGCCTAGAGAAGAGAAGGCTGTGTGGAGACCTCATAGCAGCCTTCCACTCTCTGAAGGGGGCCTATAAGGATGCCAGAGAGGGGTTCTTCATTAGGGGCTGTAGTGATAGGACAAGAGGTGATGGGTTCAAACTCAAGCAGAAGAGATTTAGGTTAGATATAAGGAAGAAGTTCTTTTCTGTGAGGGTAGTGAGGCACTGGCACAGGATGCCCAGAGAAGCTGTGGCTGCAGCATCCGTGGCAGTGTTTAAGGCCAGGTTGGACAGGGCCTTGAGCAATCTGGTCTAGTGGAAGGCGTCCCTGCCAACCATATCCTTCTCAATTCAAACCATTTTATGATTCTATGATTAAACAGAAGTCCCACAGGTAATTAACTGAATCACAATAAGTTTTACAAAAGTCAGTACCTGATCATGGGATGGTGGATTCACATGTGCATACCTGTGTGCAGACCAATTTCAATGCAAACCAAGCACTCAGAGTGGTGATATTTGCCTCCTTCAGCAATGAACACACCTTGAAACCCACCACTATGGTTCTGCTGCCCACCTGCAGAGCTGTGCAGGCTCTGGGAAGCTACAGCCATCACACTGGGGAGGAGGCATAGAGAGTACCCACCCTGTGGCTCGTTTTGGCTACCTGCATAGGGCAATGGATGAAGTTACATCATGGCTAGGGAAAGAGCAGCTCAGGGATCTGTTGGCTCCTGAAGCTAGGGAACAATCTCAGCCCCACCTAGGTTTTATTTCATCTAGGCTGAACTTAGAATCAGACAGATTATTTTATTTTCTAGTGTGAATGTGCTTTTGTTACAAGAAAGTTGGATGTATTTTTTATTCCTGGAGTAGATTTTGCCTTGATTTATATAATCAGTGAAATCCCATTGACGTCAATGGAGTTGCCTGGATATAAGTAAGGGCAGGCTTTGGCCCCAGTGTTCATGTCATTTGTGGTAATAAAAAGAATGTCCTAATTCTCTTAAAGAGTAATCGGAGACTAAAAGCACAACTACTTTAACAAGTGTCTCCACTGCTCCTTTACTTAAAATTCACATGAACTTCGTTGTTGGTTTTAACCCTTTCTTCATTTCCTTAAACTAACTTAGTTGCCATCACTGCAGAAGATAACTGTAATTACATGAATTTCACAGATTCAGTAGATTATGGGAAGCCTAAAGAGAAATTTTCCCATGTCATCTTTATTTTCACTGACGATCTTCCAAGACCATCTTCATGATGCAACTTGTATTATGTTAGTCTGGCACAGTTTTTCCAATAGCTCAAAAGTTGCTCAAGAAAAATATTCAGCTTGGAAATGTGTCTTCTTTGAAAGTGCTAGACATTTTAAGTCATAAGACTATGATACATTCTAACTGTGAGCAACATTTTTCTTGGCTTGATGAGCCTCTCTTCAGGGCCAAACAATAATGAAAGGCTATAGCTCTCTGGGGAAGCAGTTGCCAAAGGAAGCCGAAGGAAGTATATCTGTACCTTCCAGAAGACACTGCATCAGAGATAATGAGGAAGTAGTAGCAAACTCCCTGGTGCACTGCATGTTCCAAATACCCTCATGGTTTCTCAGAAGATGTTACTGTAAATACAGACAAAACCTCTGCCTACAGCAGCTGACAGTGTGTAAGAAAAAGATAACGTAACATGTATCATTTACCATCAGGCAGATGCTGCCTTTAAAATACAGCCTCAGGTATTACATAGTTCTATATTGTAAAATAACTTTTGCTTGTGAGTAAATTATAGATGTTAAAAATTCCTCATCTATTCCTTGAAGAGGCATTTCATGTGGTACTTCCATGCTCTGCTTATCAGCGTGCCAAAACACAGTTCTAGAAGGAACAGATCACTCCACAGACTCAATCCCACTCTGGATTTCACTTTTGTGCTCCTATCAGTAACAGTCTCTGCTTCACCATGGTTATGCACATAATTGGACTTAGTATCTGAAGGCCATTTTACAATGATTAGACTACAAGGCTTTTCCGTCAAAGGCAATTTGCTCTGGATTTGAGCTAGTCACCTAACCTGGTTCTGCAAATACAACTCTTTGTTCATAACAGCTCACAACTCCTGGGCCTCACGGCTCCAGAAATGTTTGGTTAATACATCACCTCTCAGCAATGCCGTCTGGAGACACAGCAAATGAGAAACAGTAGCTTCAGTAGTACAAAACAGCATTTCTAAACTGTAAGATTACAGTTCTTGTTAAGTGTAACTTTCTTAGGAAAACAGCCAGCTGCACATCAGTTCATAGCCTTGCAGACTCTCATGGTCTGCTCCTGCCCTAGCACACTCTTTGGATCAGCTTTGCTCATCTCCTGCTTTCTAGGAAGTGATACATTTTCAGATGCAGCTATGTAAAATTGAACATTTCAAATGCATGATCTGTATTTGTCTCTCTCAAATACATGCATTCATTCAATAATGACAAAACCAGGAGTCAGCTACGTCAAGGGAAGGCAGAAATGAATCAGAATCAAATTAAACAACTTTTGAGCATGAAAGGCATATGCTTACCCAAAGCATCTAAAAACCAGTCATCAAATTCAAGTGTCTTTCGGCTCTCCACAGTTCTTAATGGAGTCACCCCAGCACAAAACACAGAATTTGTGAACTGCAACACCAGCAGGATAAGATGAAGCACCTTACCTGCTACCTTGACCTGGGTGGGTCCGCAGGCTTTGCATGGCAGCACCTGGAACTCCTCCGCCTGGTACATGGAGTAGTCAGTGCTTGCAACCACCAATCTGTCTCCGGGTTCCCATGAGCTCACATCATCCACTAGATTCAGGACAGTGCTATTCACATTGGTGTCAATGGTTACCGTAAGCTTTGGTTTCACTGAAAAGCCAAAATGGAAGGGTGGAGAATTGAGTTCATCGTATCAGAAAATGTTTGCTCTTTTTTTTCCTCTTTTGCCTGGAATGCCACCAAAAATGATAATTTCCTCACGCAACAAAAATACTTAACTCTTCCAAACATGGCTCTTACCTGCTTTGGCTTGGAAAGTGAGCAAACAAGAACGTGTTCTCCTTCAGTTAGAGGCAGGTGGATTTTCCACTAATCCCAGAACTAAATTTAAATGTAGCTCTTAGTGGCTGGTTTTCACCACACCCACTCAGCAGAAGCGCTCGTGGGTGCCGGGCACTGTTATTTACAGCAGCCAAGTGGTCTTTAACCTAATGACTGTTTTTTCCAGCAAAACAACAGTCTTCCACAGCTTCTTTTCCTTCCAAAGAATCCTCATGACCTAATGATGAGGTCAGGGACAGCGGTGCTGGAATTAATAACTACAAAATAAAGTACAACTTTCAAAACCTGTTGTCTTTGCACACTCCACTTGACTAATTCTGCCTCATCCAAAAGTGCTTTAGCAAAAGGGAAGGTATTACAGGAAGAGGCTTGCCAAGTATTTGCCATAGCCTTGCTGGGTTTTTCACATACCACCCTGTTGCCTCTATTAGCGCTCAGGAATTTTTCCTGAGATAAATGGTGCTGAAGATTTATCTGTGTTCATGTCATAGCCCAGCCCAAGTTTTGGCTTGTCTCAAGATGCTCTTGCACCGAGTAAGAGCCAGTCATCAGAAGACAGTATTTCTGCTTTTCCCTGGTCCAGCTTTCAGACATGTGGCACATACCAGATCTGCCACACAGGAACCGTACTCTGTAGTTCTGGCAGCCCTCGCCCGTCTGGTCCTTTCCATGGCACAGAAACCTGTAATCATGGCCACTCTTGTAGAATACTTCAGTTGTTAAATCAGCTCCATCAAGCGTCATTGCCTGGAATGAGAAAAGGAAAATAGGTGATACCTTGAGGTGAAGAGATTTCATCAAAGCACTGGTGCCATCAGAAGAGGCCTTTGCTTTGTTTTGGATGATGCACAACAGTTGTGTAACAAAACATGACTGTTATGTGTGCTACCCAGCCGCACTCCAGCTGGTGCTCAAACACAGCTATTTTATCCACAAACTGCACAGATTATTGCTAGGTGCATGCCTTTCTTCTGTATCTATATTAAGACCACGTGCTTTTTTGGGAGGAGTACTCTGAGCTTCACTAACATCTGCTTCAGTGCCCTAGACTTTCTCTTGTCATTGGTTTGAGGGTAGATGAAAATACTGAACACAGATGCTTGTACCCAAATGAACTAAGGATTTCAAGCCTCTTCACTGCATTCATTTAACGCCTTGTGGCTAGGCTATGTCTGAACCTTGCAGAAGGAAGAGGTAGGGGTCTTATTTCTTCTTTGCATGTATCAAACTCTCTAAGAAAAAAACCCACTAAGCTGCTATATGACCCATTGCTCCAAACTGAAAAAGAAAAGACAGCTTTTTCTCACATACAAGTGCCACTCTGGAGAGCTGTCTTGAGAAAAAAGGCTGTGTCCTGACAAGAAGCAGTGCAATATGTAGCCTTGCCTGTGTTCCTGCTGGAGACTTGTCACTCCTCAGGGTCATGCCGAATTTAACATTCCAGCTCTATAGCTTGCAGTTCTCTTGACCCTTTCACAAAAATGTGATGCATTGCATTGGGCAATCCAAACATCATGTGCGTTTTTACAAGGCACCAGCAGATAAGCTGTCTTTCAATGAAGGGTCTGATCCTGATTCTCTCACTCATGTAGACCTTCCTTATTAATGCATACACCCCACTGTACATGATTAGCACCATCAGCTGAAGGAATGTGCCTCTGGCTGTGCAGCACTTCTGTTATTATCATCATATCTTCAATTTCCTTGTATGTAGCATAGCTGGAGCAGACCAGCTGCTATAAATCAGTGCAATTTTATGGAAGCAATGAGCAACACCAGATTACACTACCTAAGGATTTGCCCTAAGATCTTCAGGATAAACCAAAATAAGCTGTCTTGCTTTTAATATACATGGGGAAAAAAAATAACTGTGATTTAACAGTAGAGGGAAAAAAAGTTTGTTTCTTGAAAAGAATATCTTTCTTGTTTCCTTTTAGTATGTGTGCTAGAAGGGACTGTGTCATAACAAACATCTGACCCCTGTTTTGAAGTAAGTTGTCACTTCTAATATATGTATATTAAAGCAAAAATTAATATGAGTTTGCTAAGACCTGGCAGAAAATTATAGGGCAGGTTTTTTCTTTCTGTTCAAGGGGAGATGTTTTATGACATCTGGTTCTGGAAACTTTCACTCATACTGTCAGCATTCCCTTTTACTTCAATAGCTGCATTCTTGTGAATAAGGACAACTCAGCTAGTTCAGAGTATGCAGACTACCAGATATGAAGTATTTTATTGTCTTTTGCTAGGCAATGCTTCTGCTATAGTTGTTTTACCAGGTTAACATATAAAGTATATGGTGAACACATGCAAAAAAAATCTCGGTATTTGCCTTTCTGGCTTTGGGTGAGGTTTTTTTCCCTTAAAGAGGCTTTTGCAGTCCTGGGAAAAGTATATGATTTCTCATCAGCTTGCTGGCCTGGTGGCATAATTATGTTTAACACCAAACAGAATTCAGATTTTTTTCCACAGAGACAAAAATTCATTCCAAAGAATGGCTGCAAGCTCAGTGACAGCTGGTAGCTTTACCTATTACAGCTGGTAGCTTTACTTATTACAGCTGGTAGCTTTACCATCTCATTACATTCCATGATTAATTTTTTTAGGAAGGGTCCATTCCAAGACCATTTAAAAACTTTGAAATGTTCATTTTGTTTTTTTTCCCTTTTAATCTTCCATCAGGGAACCACATATTTCATGATAGCATCTGTGCTGTCCATGACCCCATCTGTACTCCTTTCCATGCCAGAAGCCAGAATTTACTGAAAGTAGCTCAATTCTTTGAACTTTTAGCTCAGAATGATACAAGATACCAGATCCTGTTGGTTACATATTGGAGCAGTAAAATAATTGGTGTCTTTTATTTGGAAATAAAAATCACTGAGTAGCACAATTATTTTGGGGTTCAGTGTAAGTCCAAAAAGGACTTGCCCCTCTAAAGCAAGTGGTAAGCAAGCCTACCTGGATGTCAATGGGCTGCCTACAGATTTTATCAGGATGAGCAGCTTTGAAGTCAGAAAGCTTCTCCATGTCCTTAGATCTTGCTTTATCAGGCTTCTCAAACCACTCTGTCCATTCTACATCTAGAGACAAGTGCAAACAAGAAAAGCAATTTGAAAGTCAAGCTTAATGAATGCAGCAAAAATGCATGAAGCATAATATGATCTCAGATATCATCCCAAGTTTCTTCCCTGATGATCTGATTCCTGCCTCTTCCTGCCAGTTTGTCAGATGCTTTCAATGATGCTGTGAAGTGTAACGAGCTAAGAGAGAATGGAATTATTAAAAGCCACATAATTGGAGTATGTAGTATGATCATTATTAATAGGAATGGATTTCGGATCTGCCTTTTCTGATCTTAATATCAAGTTACGACCAGTTACTGTATGTTGTCTGTAACATGGACATGATGACTATGCAGTCAAAAGAAGTAAGAGGTTGTGTGTGATCTCTTAGACCATAAAAGATGGAATTTAATACCTAGCGCAGAAAAGGAAAAAGGATCCCAACTATTCAGAGTCCTGAAGACAATTGGGGAAGGAATCTGTGCATGTTCTTTACTTAGGCTAGCAACGAGGTAAATAGCAGCTAGCAAGTCCATTCTTCCCAAATGGAAAAGTACTTCAATAAAAAGGATGATTCACCCTATTTGTCAAGTCTATAATACGGAGATAGAAGGCAAACAGGCCTCTTACCTTGAACCCACTCACTAGTTGAAGAGACATTAAAATGTTCTCCATTCTCAGCTTTGAATAGTTTGAATACTTTGGCCACGGCTGACCCTTTGTGACCTGTACAAAAAACAAACATTGGTAAAATTCCTGAATGCAATCAATAAAAGTCAGAACTGAAAGGTAGCGCTTCCTCTGTGTGTTGGCGTATTTCGGCTACATTATCCTGAATTAGCCCTGCACAGCTTCCAGAAAAAAATACTGATCTTGGAATGAGGCTTCAGACACTTTTATAACTGCTTGGACAATCAAGAGGAAAAATCTTCAAAAATCAAGAGAGGATACAGAACCAGTGATTTGTAATTTATCGCTATTTTTATTTGATGTTGTAGCAAGCTGTGCTGTCAGCTGCTCTTGAAAATGTCACAAAAAGACACAGACTCTAAAGTCTTCAGCTTGCAAGAAAATGGTTTTGCAGTTTTTGAGGCTGTCAATGCAGGATACACTGATTAAATGTTCAGCTGGTGTGGAATGGGTTTGTTCCATAGCCTTGTGTCTGAAAGAAGCAGTGTCTGAGTTCTAAGGAGTTGCATGGATTTACACTGGGGCAGGATTTCACCCTTTAATCTCAGGGTTTGGATAATCCAGGTTATACCCTCACATACACTCAGCTGCTTCAACTGTATTGATGGGAATAATATACAGAGAGACTAGTCAATTAAATATATCTAACCATCAATTGCCCACAGCTTCGAAGTAGTGCAGTCTCAAGTGAAAACACCAGGAACAAAACTATTCTCAGCCATAAATCCAGTATCTTCCAGAGATAACGTCAAGCTAGCATTTTGTGCATGAATTACCTTGATATTCAATGTGGTCTTCAACAGAAGAGGAGGGATTTCCTTTAACAGTAATAAAACTCCATGGGTGCCTGGAAAATGAAAACAAGAAATTATCAAGTTATGTCATGTATAAGACGCATATTTTTTATGGTCCAATGTTTTTACGTTTCTCAGGGGCAACAGATTCAAACCAGTTTGATTAGCATGAAAGGCAGCTTAGTTAAAATTAAAAACATCTTAACAGACTGTATTTGTTCACTAAATACATCAAAAGAGAAGGACTTCCGAAGACAAATCCCCACATAGCACTCACTTATACCAAGTGTATTTCTCTTTTAAATGAATGTTTAAAGAGGCTTGTGATAGACCTAAGGGACACTGGCAACTCCCTGGGGAGCCTGAAAACTTTTTGTGTGCATGCACGCGTACACTAAAGAATATGAAAATAAACCATTTCTGCTTAAATAAATTTAGCTCATGTTGAAACCTTGTATGTCACAATTGTCTTTGGAATGACCCATGAGAATTTCTAACAGACAGACTGGCTGGCAAAGGACAATAAAAAATACCTAGATAGTCTCTGGGTATCTAGTTTCCTTATTTTGAACACTGAACAGAGATAAAGGTTTATGAGTCTGAACTGTGGGTTCAAATCTGATCCCATGTCAGAAGTAAGGTCATTACTGCCTGATGGTAATTGTTTGAGTAGGTTCAATAGGTATCTGCAACACTGGAGAATGACCACATGGATGGATGAGGTCATGGAGGCAACGGAGGCAGAGACTAAAGTGCTTTCCAACCTTGGAGGTGAACCCAATTAATAGGGGTCAGGAGGGAGTTTTATCCTCAAAATAGAAGTACTTCAGGCATATCTGCTCTTAATGACTAACAGAATAAAAAATCTGCTTTTAGCATTATAGGGAGACTGTCACCCCTGCCCTAAATTTAGCAAACAGTCCCATATATTAAAATCATCTCTATAGTTATAAACACTCTGTGATTTCAATTACATCAAGATTCACCCTTGTGTCTTGCAGGTCACCTTACATTTACCATCTGCTGGTAAAAGTGAAGTTATAAACCATTCTGGGGCTTCAGAAGAAAACATATACAGACATTGACTGATAATCACTATGACATACACAAATCACCACTAGCATGAGCTGGGCTTTGCTGAGATTTGCAGCTCTGGGGCAGCAGGAGCAGGTTCTGGATGAGCACTAGTGCATCCCATGCCGTGCTGAGTCCCCACACATGCACTGGACACACTCCTCCAGGCGAGGCAATCCCAGTGGCATGTCCTTGGCCCGAGCACAGGACAGCATCAGTGGAAGCTGCCAGCACAACTGCCTCGGGAGCATGTCAGTGAACCAGATGCTCCTGCTGGAAAACTTGCCTGTGCGCCAATTGCCAAAGGCAATGCTGGGCTGTAATCTCCATCCAGGGAGAGAAGGGGGGTGGGAGCAGGAAGGACACTATCACTCAGCAGGCAAGATTCATTTTCTTTTTTGGACATAAAATTCAAAACAAATGACAAAAAAAAAAAAGGATGAAAATATGATGGTCCAAAAATAATCTCAAAAAATAAACTAAAGCAGAAGCTACCTCGTTTTGTAACTCGAGGTTTTGCCCTATTTCATATGTTAAAATACTTGTTTCTCCCAGTTATTTAACCACTACAAAATAGTTTTAAAGACGCTCAACCCTGAAACGTAAGGACACATGCAATCTGTTTGAGCCATATGAATTGAAGGGATTGGTAAATCCAGAGCCAAACCAGTGATGTTTGGGTGGGATTCCAAAGAGGACAACTGTCATCAAGTGCAGAAAGTCTTTATTTTAATTTATTAAAGTAAAAAAAAAAAAAAAGGCAGTTCACACTTAAAGAGTAAACTCACTTTTGAAAAAGAAAACAATAAAGGAGGAATGCAAGAATTTCCTTTCATTCCTAATGTTTTGGACTCAGCAAAGAGTTGACAGAAGCATCTCTTTGGATGGATCAACATTGCTCATCAGCTTTGCTACAGCAAGAGGGAGTTGCACAACTTTACAATCTGGTTGAATATGGAGCAACTGGAGATAGATATGGAGATTGTCCATATAACCACCACCCTAGCCAGAAAAAAGCCCAGTCCATGTCTGAATAGCCTGACAGTAGTGGCATCTTACAAAATGTGAAATAGACATTCCCCAAGACAAATTTTTGCCTGGGGCTTACACTGCCCCTGTCTCAGTGATGCCCATGATCAGCCCCAGCCATTAGCAGGGACCTGCAAAGCTCTGACAAGCAGGAATCAACACGACCAGCCAGCAAATCCTGGGTGCCAGCACTGACTGGTGAGAGCACGTACACAGGCATGTTAGAGAGAAAAACCCATCCACTCTCCTCTGTCAGAGCCTGCCTTTAACATTGTGTGTGTGCAATTTTCTCACCCTGAACACTTGTTTTTTAAGATAAATTCCAAAAAGCACCTGCCAGGTATATACATCCTTATTTATAGTTATAGATGTGTCTGAAACATAAACCAATGTGTCTAAATCTTGTTACACTAAAGTGAACTAGGAGTTCAATTTGCTTAAGGAGAAAAGTTTGGATACATCTGACAAAGCTGCTTGTCTTCGACTCTGCCATTAACTGTCTTTGTAAATCTGGTCCCAGCTGCTATCCAATGTTTGTTTTGAAAGTTGATGAACTTAAACCCTGAGAACACTCCTAAAAATGCAGTCTTTTAAATAATGCATCAAGTTACGGGTATTTTTCCATACACCAGCATGCTGGCAGGAGACAATATTTAAAAACAGCTACTACATTTTGGTAACCACAACGTCCCTATTTATATAAGGAAATATTGTGCTATTGCAAATAACAGCATAGTAAGGATTAGCTTTTTGCCTACAAACAATAGCAGTGTGGAAAATCACACTTTTGTGGATAAATTTCTATGGTATTCCCATTATAAGCATTTACAGCAAAGAAGTGAGAAACTAGCATTAAAACACCACAGCAGCCTACAAACATCAATGCCATTTACTTTTATAAACATATGCCAAACCCATCAATTCCTTCCTGTTGCACAACTGGAAAAAACAGTATAATGGTCAAAAATCTTCTGTTTCCCTAATTTCAGTCTCTCAAAAGAAACCCAGAAGGTTACTGGGCTTTAATACGGGTCTGGGTATTTGAGAGAAATCATTGCATTAATGGAGGCAGCCTGGTTTTGAAGACTATTTTGCAGCCTTGGTTGATTCTTTGAAATGAGTTATCTGGTGCAAATGAATCCCTGTAATTTGACAAAACCACTTCACAAGCACCCAAACCCTACTCCAGTTGCACATGCCCGGTCAATACTTCCCACAGACTGCTGTATCCAGTCACTACTCCCTGCAAGGCAGATTTTTTCTTTCTGTTCTGCAGTGACCTTCTCAGTGCCTCTTAAATAAAGAGCCTACATAAATTCAGATAAACATAATAAATACAATGGCTACAGTTGGGTAACAGCAAATATTCTCAACAGTGTGTTTGCCAATACAGACACTGTATTGGCCTCAGAAGAATTTACAGCCCACAGCATAAATTCATGCTTGCTAAATTTCTGTGCTGCACAAGTATTATCAGAATATGTATTGAGACAAGCTGAAGGATATGTTTTATGTATGGCTATATGTATTTAGCAAGGGCTACACAGCTATTATTCTACCCTCCTTAATGTTCAGCCCATCCGATCCACTGTGTATAGATATGCTTCTTAAATCTTTGGGGGATGGCCTGAAAATAAATTGGAATAAGTAACTTATGGGAACACATCTTGGAAAAACATCTTTTTAAATGTGAATCATATGCTATTCCTCAATCTGCTAATAAAAATACCCAATATAGACCCTGCGTGCATCTGAAACTATCTAATTAACTGCTAAAACTTCACATTGAAAAGTTTCCCTTTTTCTTTTTTTTTCTTCCCATGTGAAAGAACTTTGTGCCTTTGAGAGAGTGGAATTATTTGGACATCTCAGGAGCATAATAAAGGCTCTGTGCTGGGAGAACTGGCAGGACTGGCACATACCTAAACCCAAGGTGGAGGAAATGCTTACTGCCCAGTTTGGTCATTGCTTTTCTGGCCATGTCATCCAAGTTTCTAGATCCTTCATCGTTCACTGCCACTGACAGGATCATGCCATTGGCAATTCTGCCCAAATACTGGGCAAGACGTATGCTTTCCTCTTTTGATCTGTAGGTGTCAAACCTAAAGTCATAAAAACACCCAAAAAACATTTAATTCAGTGAGCATCGCAGCTTTATGTGCTGAAAGGCAAGTGATAGAAAGAAAGAAATAACTCTCCTGCATTTTTTACAGTAATGATATCCTGTTGCAAAAGCACTTGTTTAACAGGGCATATTTGGGGTTTCTGTTAAGTCAAATTGATTAAACTCTAATTGGCAGAATAGCAAGATAGTAACACTACTCAATCTTTGGAGATTACTGATCTAGAAAGAATTGTATATACATGTAATAACACCCATTTGAACAAGATACTAAACTGCATGTTTCTGAGCTTGCTAAGATGCTGTCCCCAGCCTGTTCCCATAGATCCTCACATCTAGACAGTTGAAAAGCCACTCACCGATCTGAATGGACAACTGCCCCCGTCTTTGGGTCAATAACATGGACAATGACACCCCGATGGCCCCAGCTCCTTTCAAAGTAATATCCACCTTCTTCCATGCCACCAGGATGAAGAGTCTTGTTTAAGAAAGTCCAGGACAGCTTTTTCTTTCCATGGATCTCAAGAGTGCCACCCTTACTTACTCCAAGATACTTCTTCCCAAAGTAGGGATTCGGCTGGCTGCCATCATCCGCTCTGCAGCAGGAAGGGAGGAAAGGAATAGATTTGGGATTGTATCTGACAGCCAAGGAGCCCCTTTCCTTGCTCTCCTGTGGCCCAAGGAGAAATGATTTGCATGCCTTTCAGTCATGATTTCATGATTTGCAATGCATTTCTTTCAACTACTCTAAGAATCACCAATTGCCCACACTGTACAGAAAATAAACTATTTGAAATAATACTAGCAACTGTAGGGGACCAGCAGCAATCTGGAATGTAGATTATACATGTTATATTTATTATACCCAGGCCACAGGGGGCCTGAAGCCCAGACCGAACAACACATTTGTATTTTTGAATACTGGAGGAAGTTAGGACTCTAACCAAGAGTGAGGAGGGCTAGTGGTTGTTAAGTATGAGTTTGGCATCCTTGAAATTCTGAGAGTTCCTTTAGCAATCTGCAAGACATAAGTGCAGTCTCATTTTGCTTACCGCTCCCATTCAGAATGAAAAGATGCTTAGGGAGGAGAATTTTGAGATTAAAAGAACTGCTTGGATTTTAAATCCATTCTGGAAAAACAGCTTGAGTGGTGGCAAGATACATGCTGATTTTCTGGCATGCCCAAATCTTCCAGTAGGATATGAAAACCAGAACCAAAACTGAATCAATATTTGACAGGCCATTTAAGTTTAAAAATCTACTGAACTTTCCACAGAGCACTGATGATGTGTATATATGAGAGAATGTAATCTTAAGGAATGTTTTTGTTCCCTATTGTGGAAGATAGGTCCTAAAAAGTTCTAAGACAATACTTTATCATGCATACATACCGCCCATATAAGATGATAATCACATTGCTTTGGTAAGGGCACATCTCACTGCCAATATGTAATTCTCCATCATTTTCAATGAGTACATGTCTAGTACGCAAAATGATAGGCTGTGCATCATCTTTAATGACCAGTTTTCCTAAGTAGAAAAGGTTATGACATTTGCTTTAACACACTGGAGCTCATCAGAGGTGGTGATACCCTTCTGCTAAACCCAGTGCTGGGCTCTCATCTCAGTTTTTTAAAAGCTCTGCCCATCCTCCCCCAAAACAGCTCTCAAAAGAAATACTAAAGATATCACATGTTCAGTCTATTTCTTGAAGAACACAATTAAGATTTGTATGGAAGAGGTCTCATTCAAAACTGAGACAGAAATTCAGAGTTAAGATGAATAAAAGCTATTCATGCTAACAGCCACCAGCAACACTAGGTCCTTAGAGAAAGAGAGGCACATATGTATCTGCCCTGTCCTGAGACCCTGAGAACACAACTATTGCAGTATGATGTTATCAAGACACTGATTTAGTAAAAAGAAATGGTTTTGAAGCAAATCACAGAAGGAGAAGTAATGAGTATACTGAGCTACTTTTCTAAAGAAAGGACAACAAATAGGTGGATTATAATGGCTAAAGAGCTGATAGCATCTCAGCTACCACCCACCCTTGTACTGAATTAAAGCTCTGTTTGTCCACTAGCTATCCAGTTCTCAGCACGAAGCAGGAAGCTCTCCCAGCATGAGACAGAATGATTTAAATAGCCACAGTGGGAAAAACACCTCACCCAGCCTTGCTACTACATTTTACCTCCATCAGTGATGTGGATAGAGTGGACAGTTGCAGAAGAAGAGAGAAGGAACTTCTTGCCATTACGGATCTCAACGCGGTTTTCTTCATTGTGACCTGGGTTCCAGTTTTCTAGCTCAGGATCCTTATCAGGACATGTGAAAGCTGCTTCTGCTGTGTAAAGATGGAGAGTGAAGACAATTAGTACTTGCTCAGTATAAGAGAGAAAGCTTCGTATCTGGGCATCTTTGCAGTATCATTGCAATACATTCATACATATCATACAGTATGTTTACATTACATTCTTGGTACCCCACTTTGCTGACTCCCTGGAATACAACAATACCTCAGCAGAGCACATGTGAGACACAACCACAAGAAAACAAAGAACAGTTTAAGCTGCATGATTTCCTGTTGTCAGGAAGCATGGAAAAACCTGCTACCCAATGCAAAAGAGCCTTGCGAGGGATGCAGTTTCCAGAAAAACAACCTAGAAAGGGTGCAACTGAGCCCTTCCTGCAGTGCCATTAGCTCTGTTCATACTATTCCAATACAAAGCTTTTCACAAGTCCGGGAAAAATGTTGGTGAAAGGATAAAACAACCACTAATTGTTAAAATGTGCCCCAAATATCTGCAAGGTTTTAGTTTTGTTTAATATAAAGATGATAAAATATATTTGCATACTGTGTTTTCACTGGAAAGTAAAAATGCTCAAACTAAAATGAAAACACCAAGAAACAAGGAATTACCAGTCCACCCAGTAACAGAGAGCAACAGGAATCTCACAAGAGAAACTCAGGGTTGCTGAGGTTTTCCAGGCAAAAGCAATGGGCTCGTTCACACTGAGTTCACACCTCACCAGTATCCACACACAAATGTGATTACGGACTGCCATGACGTGTTAGTCTAAAGGGCTCTCATACCAACCCCAAGAGTCTCATGTTGTAAGTATTTACTTAAGATAAAATATTTCCCTGATACAATCTCACTCGATATGTAAGCCTCACATCTTGCTCTAATCAACAAAATGGCGAGTCTCATGTGTGATGCATATTTTCTGAGGGTAGAAACCTTTCTAATCCTAGGAAGCTGAGGTCAGTGGGAGTTTGAACAATGAGCCCTTTGCAATCAGAAAGGGTTGGGAGTTCTCACCAGCTCTCCAATTTTTAATCCTTTAAAACCAAAACACCATCGGAAAACTACAGGATCCACAAATCAGTGGTAACAGACATGAGACAAACACCTTGACTTCAGCAGGGCTATATCTCTGGCACTTAGTATAGTAAATTTGGGTAGAGTTTGCCCTCCAGACACTAATGCATTCAGATAATGGAAAGGACAATTATGTGAATCCATGCAAGGATTCCCAGTGCTGGTTTAATTGAGAATGAGCAGTTGTGTGCTGCCACTGTGAAACTTGAGGGACATCTGTAATTCCACATAACAGGAGCAAAATCTGTTCACCTGAGTTTCCTCCCAGATTCCTTCACCATTTTCATGTCTTAAGAAAATAGACATTTAAGAAAATAGAATTGGACCAGCCACTTCCTTAGTGTCTTCAGAGACCCATTAAATACTAAGAGTTCAACATAAGCAAGGGACATTCCACTTGGGCAACATAGGCTTTGGCTCTTTGCAATCTTTTCCCATATACATGAATGATCAAATCAGAAAAGGCTAATAATCTACCAGGTAGCAAGTCAAATACTGACAAACATCCAGGACCTGATTTTGATACCACTTGTGCCAGCTGGAAGCTGACAGTGTATCAGTAATGTCAGAAGCAGTTTTTCTGATTTACAATAATTGAGGAAAATAAAATACGGACTTCCTTGTTTCCTACCAGAAGACACAAAGAATTAATAAGATTAGTATTTCAGGCAAGAAATTGAACTTGCACTGTAAGTAGATGTTTAAATATAACTATAAAACAAATTAAAAAAAAAATGAGCTGCTATTTCCATAAGAATAAGTGTAATAGAAAAATTTGCACATGATAAGAAGCTAAGTAAAACCAAAAGAATTGTTTCAAATGTAGGGGTATAATTTATCAGCTAGATTAAGTGGACAGGCTAAAAGCTTGTTCATTTTTCCATTTACTTGGCTATGCTAGTGTCCAAAAGGACTGCCTGCAGTCTCAAAAGATTCTTGTGCCCCCCAGATTCATTATTTAGAAACAGAGATGTAGGCAGTGAAGCCTAAGGGAAAATCAAGAGAAATTCACACTGATGTTTGGGATGACAACCAACAAAAGCCAACACAATCAGAACAAAGGAACCAAATTCCTGATTTCATTAACTAATTTGTACCAGAGAGAAGGAGCTGTGGATGGTGGAGTACATCATCCATCCCCTGCTGCACGAAAGACACTGGAGGGCTGAGCATCTTCCGGTCCAGGTATCTTGCCAGCTTGGTTGTTACTCTCATTGGCATTTTTTAAATGAGTGTAACTTCTATTCAGCACAAGGATTAACTACATGTTTTGCTTCTCGACCAAAAGGGCCTGAGCATGGCAATGAAATGTTGCTTCATGTAGCCATTGTGCATGGGGCAAGACAAACCCCCAAATTAGCTGTATTTTGAATATGTACACCCAGTTTCCATTTTCCCCTTTAACTACTTAGGGAAAGGGTTACTTGGAAGAGGCAAAACCCAAGTGGCAGGGATGTCCCACCCTAGAGGTTTTTGCTGTCCACATCCGGGCTTGGGCAATGCTGCACAATGCTCATCTTCACCTCCCATAGCCACAGCCGTTAGGACCTACGGTTTCTTTTGTTATTTCTTTGCAGCAGTTTGTTGGATTTGGGTTTGTTTTAAGAACACGTGGCAGAGGGATTCCTGCGGGTACTTTCACCCGCTCAGAAGCATCAGTCTTTGCCACTCCTGCTGCCCTTGACAGTGAGTACTGGCACATCAGAAGACTGGTTTTCTCCTGAGTTTTCTCATTCTGTCCTTGACTCTTGCTACATGAAGAAGAGTGAAAAGATGCTCTATCTAAAACAATGTCTTTATTTAAAAATAACATTACAAACCATGCTTTTTCCCCTATGGCAAGAAAACTTACCTGTGCTTACAGAAGAGATTACAAACAGAAGGAAAAGTACATTTTCAGCCAGATACTTGGAGGTAGGTAAAGCCATTCTTCAGGATGTTTAATTTTCTGGATGGACAGCTGTGAAGAAAGAATAGAAAGAAAATGACACTTTTTTGGTCCAGTTCAAGCAAAAAACATACAGTGCACAAAAAAGACCCCAGGTTATATCCAGCTTTATGCAATTTCCAATCCCATTCAGCTCTATGTCAACCATTTAGGCTGAACACCTTTAGGCTGGTTCAGGAACAGACAAGGCAGAGCAAGAGATCTCGGGCAGCTCCTCACCCGTTGTTTGCTTTAGGATAAAACCACTTTGGAATCCAAATAGACACTCAGAAAGCAACCACCAGATGTAACCAAAAACACCTTAGGAATGCAGTATAAACACATCCAGTCAAGACTCTCTAGGGCTGCATATTCATATGTGCAAAAAAGCAATGAAACACAAAAGAGGAAGCATTTCCAGAGTGACAAATTCTCACAAAGTCACCTTTCAGTGGCACCTCTCTCCCCCCATATTCCCCACGTGTGTAGCAATGGTGTTTTGCACACCCCTGAGATAAACCATACTCATACTTCCAATCTGAAGCACGCAGTTTCTTAGATTTCAGATCCAACAAAACATTGTCTATTTAGTGTACCAGCCCAGAATTTTGTTCCAAACCCAAAAGCTGCTTCTGAAGCCAGTCTACCTGATGTTTTCTTTTCCTCAGTAGCCAACCCCCATCAGAAACAAGCAGTGTCATGAAAGTCAAAGTTAGAATTAATGTGATTCTTTCCAGTCTCCAGTGATTGATTCTGCAGCTCTGCCCTGCACTCATGACAATTTATTGACACGTGTGTTCACACTGAGGCAAGGACACACAGTTCTGTATTTATAAGGCACTGTTTAAAATTCACATGTAGTCCCTGGAGCCATTAAGTTTTATCATGTAAACCAGTATCTGAGGAATATTGAAGAAATTCATCTGTAGCTGTCATGTCATACCACAGTGATGAAATAGGATAAATGTAGGCAGTACAGAGCTTAGTTAGACGCAAAAACAGTGATCGAAAACAACTCCATGATGCCCCAGTATTTAGGGCAAAAGACACATGCTATTTTTCATGTCACTTTTTAATACAAACCAAACAAAACCATGAGAAAAATCTATGCAAGAAGCCAAAGTTTAATCTGGAGCAAATTTTAGAGTGTATATATGCAAAACACATGCCTGCACTTCTCATAAAGGTGATACAGCTTGAAGTACAATGATACATTCAGACCACATGTAATCCAATGATTGTATTAAAAATAGCATTAGAACCAGATTTGTTGGGAAATATTCCAGCAGGAAAATGTTTGCTTGTTTTGGTATGGTGTATTTGACAGCTCTGAGCTCTGGAAACAGCATAGACTGAGGGCTTGGTACAGTGTATCAGGTGCTGAAATGCTGTTACTGAACAGCAGAAAAGAGGAATGCACTTAGTAATGCTGCAACTTTGAATGCTATATATTATCAGAGCGCAATACCGTCACCATGGAATTTGTGCCAGACCCAGGATGCACGTGTCTGACATTTTAACAGCATTAACCATCAACATTTGATAAGACAGGCTCTTTTAAAGCTACACCATTGCAGGTATGCCCAAAGCACAGCAGTCACCATTAAAATGTCAAGATTTATTAGGTATTATTGCACAGCCTAATCTGCAAACCCAATCAGTAGATTCTGCTTTAACGATAAAGGAAAATCTAAACAAGTGGTAATAGTACAGGATGGTCATTGCAGATAAATAGTTTCTTATATCATGGACACAACTGTATGTTAGTGTTGCACAATGCCAGATTCCAGCTGGTAAGGTATTGATCATAAAAATACATTCAGACAATATAAGTATTCATAGAATTATAAAGAAGGGACTAATTTTTTGACAGTGATGGCATGCATTTGCTGTATAGGTAGCAAAGCAGTTATTTTTGTTCTGGCCCACTAAAAACTCAGAGGACCATTTCTGCTCTGTCCAGGTCATGATGTTGTTTTGACAGCAAATAGGTAGGAAATTAACTTCAGAAATGCCACAGCTTTTGCTTTCTTTACAGCAGAGAACTGCACGGTACTTACCATCAGGTTGTGCAAAACAGCTTCTGGTATTACATCCCCAGTCACTCACCGGGGACTGCTTCCCTGATTACATCCATCCTCATCAGCAGAGATCAAAACAAGTAATCAGACACTGGAAAGTCATGTCATTTTTGGAGGTGTCAGCTGTGTGCCAGGCTCCAATGTTTTTGTAGTGTCTGATCTGCCACAGTCCAAAGAATATCCTGCTTACTTTGTGGCTGAGGGAGGGTGTTTGATTTAGCTCGCAGTGAGCCTGGGGTCATTGTGGTGTTAGTATTAACTGGCACTCAGATTGGAAAGACTGAAAGCTGACAGGTCCAAGAGGATCCAACTCCTCTGATTCAGCTCTGACTAAAACACTACTGGAAAACTGCTACTTGGAGGATGATCTCAGGAATTTTCCTTCAAAGGCCCTCAATTAAATATCTTTCCCATATATTAGACACAAACAGTGACATGTTTGATTTTCCTGTTAAATAGAAAATGAAGAAGAGATAGTGACTTTTCATTAACGTCTCCTGCTGGAGGGAACTCCAGAGTGGTTCTCTGCTGCCAGCCAGCCATGTGTTAGCTCAGCATTCAGAGCCGCATGGGGATACAGGCAGCAATATGCTACCTCTCATTTGAACAGGCGCCACGTGGCTGACTTCAGCTCTGATGTAATCAGCAATGTCAACAAACCTCCCTGCAGATTCGGGCACTCTGAGGGTGTAAGGGCCATGCAAGTGTCCTAAGTCTATCATCTCCAGCATTTCTCAAATACCATCTGTGACTCCTCTCTTGGGTGAGAAAAGCTTTTTCATCTCGCCATTAAAAGCTGCCTGGCAATGGCAAGTGGGGCTCATATCCCTGGATCTGGCAAGGCAGACTTTCTGAAATGATTCCCAGCTGCTGGATCTTTCCAAAAATGAACAATAGCAGCAGACAGTGCTAAAAGTAAATGCAGGAAACCATTAGTTCTCAACTGGCTGCTACTGCAGGTGTCAGCAGTGATACTGTACTAGAAAGTTCACAGACTGGAATCCCTATCCACTGCCCTCCCTGCAGTTTTAATGCAAAGCAAACAATCCCAACAGCACAACAGTGAAGAAATGCTCTGAGGAAGCTGGATTGTCCTAAGCATCTCACATGGAGACCTCAAATCCCGAGGGCAGAGCAGAGCTCTCTGGGGTGGCAGTGCCAGACATGCAGAAACACACACCAGGCTCCAACCTCAACTTGCCACCCTGCCCAACTCTAAAAAAGTAGCTCCCAATACTGGATGTTTTAAAGTGCTTTGTAAGACTGGCTTGACACACTTTGGAGGATGTACCTTCAGTGTCTGCTGAAGACAAGGATCCTTTCCAACATGTCAAATGAGGCATAAATGGGAGCATTGACCATCCATTACAAACACGGCAAGGATGAGGGAAAAGCAGCACCTATAGCATCTCCCTTGGAAAAGATGTCAAGCAGGAGCAAGAAACCTGATGGCTACTGCTGCCACTGCCCACAAAGAGAAACCACAGACCCGTGCAGGGGCAAGGCAGGGATCCAGAGCAATCCCCAGAGACAACCAGGAAAAGTTCCTATGGAAAAGGTGCCATTTAGCTTGATGGGGACTAAACTCTCAGCAGACACTAATCTGAACGGGTACTTGAGATGGCCTGCGCATAAAGTATGTGTTCCCCAGGGACCACCTTCACCAGGCAAGATGCTCCAAGGGACCGCAGTGGGTCTGTGCCAGAGCTGTGGTATACCCCTCCTGTTCTGGGTATGCAAACCTGTATCCTCACACTGCCACAGCAGATGCTGAGGTTTTAGTGGTTTGTTGGCTGTGTCTGGAACTTTGCCGCAATGTTTCCTCATTCATATGCAAAGAAGTCAACATCAGTTTGGAAGCTGATTCCTAACAGAGAGAAGAGTTGCCTGATTATCACCTCTGCCACCTTCTTGCTGACATTGCCTGGCAGCAACTGTCCTCTCACTCCACTCGGGGAATTCTGTCTTTTAGCCCCAGCTGGGAAGATGTATTTGAGAAGCACAGATGCCTTTCTGACCAGAGGACATGCCAGCTCTCACTATAGTGACATTCCTGTGGAGGCAGAGCCTTCATGCACCCAGCCACAAGCATAGCTAAAAAGCCTTCAGACAGCCTTACAAATCAACAGGTGTATTCCTAGGGATCACTAATGAAAACGCTCTCTCAGTCCCAGCACGTGACAGCAGTGTGGCCTCTTGACTTTGTGCTTGCCACCCAGCCATTAGCTGCTCTTTTTTATTAGTGAGTAAAGGAGGGTTAAACCCAGGAACAGATTTTACATCTCAATGAAATCAATACTGGAGTCAAAAGCAGCATTCTGACTCTTTTCCCAATGAACCTCGGTTCCTTGCAAGGAAGAAGGTTCTGCTCACATATTCCCTATACAAACATCACTGCAAGTTTCCTGATTCCTGATGTTCATAAAAACAGATTCTGCAAGAGGAGCAGGAGTTAGAGGAAATTTTCAAAATGAATAAATTGAAGGAAACTAGAGTGTTTTCAATTTGTTGTGATATCGGCACACTTTTTGAGACAGAAATAAAAGGGGGGGGGAAAGAGTTGTTTTAAAGCTATGCTTTTTTCAGATTTAACTTTTGGGGTTTTGACAGAGGCTTACAGACCTGGAAAAGGAGAGGAAGCAATTTTTGGCTCAGCTAAAACAAAATCATTTGCAATTCACATCACCCATCTGAGGCTGACTGTCTCACAGTTTCACATGCTTTTGAAGTGCTTAACATTTCACTGAATTAAACCCTCAACCACTGCATGAAGCTTTCAAAGCATCAAAGTGGTGGGAAGCTGAGACCCACTAGCTGAAGTTCAGGGTACACAGACTTTGCTGTGCCTGCTGACAGTAACTCAGCGTATAGCCAAGCTAACGCTTTCAGGGGGTGCCAGAGCTCCTGTGTCCCCACTGAAGAAATGCTCTCGGGGTAGCCAGGGCACGCATACACCCTGAATGCATTAGATGTACTGAACATGCCTGGATTAGCTGCAGGTCCATATGGGCAAACATAGATCATGGGGATCCTCCTGCTCAGGATCTCCAACAGCTTCCCACAAACAAAAAGCCCATGTGACACTTACTTACCCCCGCAGCTTCACCCACACAGACTTCTGATGCATGCCAGCTTAGTGTTAGCCTTTGAAATCATGGTCTTGGATGTCCCAAGGGTCCGTGGAGGAACTGTACCCTCTGCAGAGCTTCCCTGGTTTTGAAGCCTTTTTTCCCTCCCAAGGAAAGGAAACTGTGTGCAGTGGCTGAAGATGATCACAGCATCCCGAATCCTCTTCAAACTGCTGCTTTTAACTACCCAAATAACTGCATCAGGATGTAAATATTTTTCTTTTTGCTTTTGTGGTACTTTACTGTTTGCATCTGGCTCTCCACGGCGCCACACCTTCCTCTCCAGGACATTTGCCATTTGCTCTCCTTCTGAGGCAGGAGGAGGAATAGAGATTTTTCAGACATTTAGGCACATTCCTTCCTTCACCAGGCTCTTCCTTTGCCAATTGTTTAGTCTCAGCCTGGGGTTAGAACTCTGCAAAGTTCTATTGGGATCCAGGGTCTGGACCTGTCACAGATTATCAAATAAATCTCCAAGGGGCTGAAAGCTTTCTCTGCAAATACTTGTTCCAATATTGGGGTTATGTTCACAAGCCAAAAACATCTTGCTTCTCTTTCCCTGCACAGCCTCAGAAATCATAACAATTAGCTACTAATAGGAGTTCAAACGGACTTCAGGGAGCTCCCTGAAGGATCACTATGAGCCACTCAGGCTCTTGTACCATTTCTTATCTCCACAGAGTACATCAGTCCCTGTTGCTTACCATGGGGGCCAGCACAGGCACATCATGTTCTGTGCATCACTCTTTATCTTACCTTTACTGAGCAGTATTTCCTCACAGTGATTACCTTTACTGAGCAGTGATTTCCTCACACTTTCTAGCAAGCCAGGAACTTTCCCCCAGCCAGTTGTGACTCATACCTCTCCTACCTTGTTTGTGGATGGAGCCACGGTCACCTCCTCTGCCTGCAAACCTTTCAGGTGTCCTCTCACCCCAGGTCCAAGGACCGCTGGGCAGTATGTGTCTGATGGAGGCAAGAGTCCCAGCCAACGAGTTCAGTCTCCTTTCAGAGGCACAATATCAGCTGGGCGGTGTGCGGGTGCCAGAGCGACTAACTCATCAGGGAGCAAAAGTCTGGCCAACAAAATACTAACCTTTCCCTGTAGCAACATGTTCGGCCATTTCCGAGAACTTCAAAGAAATGACAGGACATTAGTAACAAAACCTTCACCTACCTGTTTGGGTAACCCATGAAACAAAGACATGGATAATCTGTAATTGCTTGCCCTTCATTGTTGTCACCAAGTAACTTCATGTTCAAACCAAAACAAGTCATCATTTGTACTTGAACTCTCAGTGAGGTCATCAGCTGTTTCTCAGCTTGCATACAAAGTTCTATTTTTGTCTTTACTTCATAAAGCGGCAGCATAAACAGAAAATCAAAGAAAGAGAATTAACCACTACTACTGGCAATAGTTCAGTCTGCAATGGGAGCAGAAAGTCAATATGAGCATTGTCTGAAAGGAGCACAAGACTTAACCCTATGCAGCACATACTTTACCCTGGGTTTTATTCCTGTAGTCTTTAATTAAATGTTCGCATCAGTTGGACAAACATCATTTCACCAGTCATTAGCTGAAGACAGAAATACACTTGTAACTCATTGGAGCACCCTATTTATTCAGTTCAATTAGAAGATATTATCATAAGATCGCTGGATGCTCACCAAGCACGTTACTGAGTTAGCCTAAAATGCCATGGCAGATGGACACTTAGGTGTTTTAAAAGCAGATATTAATGGAAGGAAAACAGAAGTGAAGGGAGAATTCCCTACCTCTGCTGAAGTTCATCTGTTTCCCTGGATGTTGCTAAAGCTTCCGTGTGAAATTCCATTTCCAGTGTCTGTGATACAGGAAAGCAAGCTCTTGCCTTTGAAACTTAACTTTTGATACCAAATCATAGGTATGTTGAAACACTTCTCCTTGGGAAAGGCAGCCCACAGGCTTTTCCTGTTCTGCCCTGTGAGGCTCTGTTTGCAAAATAAAGCTCTACCACAGCAGGCAAGATGAGACTATATTTATTAGTTATACTATATACAAGCGAACACCATTGGTTTGGTACAATCCTGTGAAAACAAGAGCAGCTTTGGTGGCAGCAGCTGGCTTTGCCTGGCTGCTGTTCCTCAGCAATGCTAATCCTGGGAAGCCGCAGCCTCTGTAGAGATGTGCTCCAAGTGGGTCTGAGAAAAAGTGAATTTTAGCGGCTCATCATCATTGGCTGGACATTGATACTCTTTCAGCTTCAAGGGAACATAATGCTGTAAAGAAGCAGCTTTCTGATAACCAGCATGATTAAGGATTTTAATCCAGGAGGGTTTGGCTTGTCCTTTATAGCCAAGCATGGCAAAACTCCCTGAAAAACAGACACAAAGAGAGTGATCCTCTGGATTGGTCTGTTCACTCACTAGCAGTGCATCACAGGTGCCCTCAACATGATGGGAACTTCTCAGCTGTTTTTTTTTTTCTCCTGGATTAGAATAACAGAACATTTAGGAGAGAAAAAGGATGATGAAAGAGGGAATGAACCTCACTGAAGCCAGAACCAGCATCATTTATTTCAATGGGTTCCCAGATGTCAGTTAAGAGGAACATTGATTTATCCTTTACTCTTAAGGAAGACTGGTACTTTTTCATGTTTGACTACCTGAAAATGGTTAGGCATTTTGAATCCTTCTTTTATTGGTTTACATCAGTTTCTTCCTGTTATGCAGAAACTATCTCCCATGTCGCCTGTGCTCTGGTTCTGTCACAAAGTACAAGGGCATTATGTATTCTTCTATTTTAATATTACTGTCTTGTGTTTGTATTATGTTTTTCATTGCAGAGACTCTCAAGGCTATTGCAGCTGGTTGAATTGAGACTATTCTTTTAAGCACTTCTAATTTAAATCAGGTTTTCCAAAACCAGGCAACAAGACCCTAAATCCTGATCCTGCTGGGGTCAAGTGGATTGGGAATTTTTTGCATTATCCTTGGCAGAAGCAATATGCACTTTGGAGAAATGCTCCATCCTGCCTGGAACACAGCCCCCCCAGTGCGGATCAGTCCTGCATGCAATTGCTTTTGGAGCTGTGAAGTCAAATAGTGCACATACCTGAATCAGCAGGAGAAAGCTCAAGAAGCAGAATGTAATTAGTCAAACTGGAAATCAGGGCAGACACATGGGTGAACACCCTTGCCCTTAGGAAAAACAAAACAGGGACTGCATGTGATCAGCCAGCAGTGGAGGCATCAGCATCCTGCCAAAGTGTCAGAGCAAGGAGGTGACCACCAACTAGCATGGCCCCAGGAGAGTGGTGGCCCTGCTTGCTGCTTTTTGTGCCTCAGGAGCATTCAGGCTGGAGACTGAATCAAGTTCCCAAAATGACTTGGAAGTGCTATGCCCATGTAAGTGGCAAAGGTGGTTCAGGGAACAATGTTTGACAAAACAAACAAAAAAAGATTGGTTTTTAATCAAAAAATTCTTTTCAAAAGTATTCAAGGCTTTGGCAAAAGAATGAAGCAATGAGGTTTCAGGACAAAACCAAAAAGAGACAACCTCAGAGTTTTGCTTTTAAAAGGATTAAAATAAAAAACAGTGTTTTGGGAATCAAACAGGCACCAAAGTGAAATCACTATATCTGCTTTAAAAGACTATGCTGTCCTCCCCCAGAATGCTTATAGCAATGACCTTTGTAACTTGAATTAGAAATTGGTACAAATTTCAGTAAAGCAGAAGGGGAAAATAATCCCCAAACCCCCAAGGAAAAAAAAAACTGGAAACACCTGGAAACAGCCAGTTCTGCAGCTGATCTCTGCTGGAGAGACTGCAAATGAAAACTGAATCAAGATGCCTGGCTGGTTTTTGTGATTTCCTTATCAGTCACTCAAGGTATTCATCAAAACCTGGACTCAGTAGCCCCAGTCTTCCAGTAGGAAACCCAGCATGGATTTCCTGGACTAATGATACCAATGGATTGGTTGCAGCAATCCAAGGTAAAACTGTAATAAGAACTTTCCAAAACTGGTGATTTTACCTTCCTTATATATATATATAAACCTCCTATTTAACTTCAGGTAATTTTCTTCTTCATTAACTTTTCCATTTATGATTGTTTTTCCTTGAGAAGCAGATGAATTTTGGAATCTTTATCAAATGTTTTTTCTGGTTTTGATTGCAAAAACAGCTTCTCTTTAGGATGAAAAAATTACAGCATGAAGCTTCTCAGTGGTGACGTAGAGCCAGAACCCTGAAATAACTCTCATATTTCCCAGCATCCCTAAGCCAAGAGGTTTTTACTAGGTTACAGCTGGGATACCATGCTAGGAGGTCTATCAATAAGCAGTATATAAGGATGTATACAGTTTTGATAGGGAAACACACTAGTAATTCTTAAGCAAAAAAAAACCCTGTAGAATAAATACATTTACCTTCCTTGTGGAAGACAATAGGCTTTGCTGAACCTAACCTGGTAAAAATAGGCATTTCAGAGCTCCCCACCACATCTGCAATATCTCTAGAGCACACGAGAACAAGTGATCTGAAAAGAAGGAAAGTAATTACCACATGATTGCAAAATATTATTTCATTAAGAATCCACAAGACCTTTAAACTCCAATTCAGAAAGCTACTTAAGAGCTTGCTTAACCTCAAGAACATGCTTAAATCCCTTTGATTTTGATCCCATGTAAACTTTCTGAAGTTTAAGCCTCTGTTCCTAAATTAAACCTGTACTTCTCACGGAATCAAAATAAGCACAAGTGAGTGTTTGCAAGTGCATCTTTTTCTGGGAGAGGTACATTCAGCAGCAGAAGAAATTCAGTTGCTGTGCAGCCCTCAGACTCTGAAACCATCTGTATTCTGGGTCTGGTTTTCAATCAAGCTTCCATCCAGCTTAGGTCCTCAAAGATGTGCTTTCAGCCCCCAGTGAATTGTACCTGCAATGAATTACTGGCACAACTGGTTGCATTTAGCTGCATGCCTAGCGTTGCAAAATCCACATCTTACCAGAAAATCAAACCAAATATATAGGCATCATATGGATATATGTTGCTTCATGCATGTTCGATACATATACATACTCATGTGCTTAAACACAGATGTAATAACTCAGGAGAGTTCAACTCTTTGGTCATGAACTGCTCAGAATGTTTTGGGCTGAAAGTCTGTTTTCTGGTTATTTGACCTGCTTCTGCCAGCAGCCAAGAATTTATCTATAAAACTCTGTTGTTCCATGTTTATGTGGCAACACATAAAACCACAAGGAATGTGGGCAGACAGAAGCAGAGATGATCCAGACCATTGCCAGGACACATGCAAGGTAACAGAGCCTGCAGGCAGGCAGGTCTATTCATTGGCTCACCTAAGAAAAGTCTTATTGGAAAATCTGGCACACCTATGATTTTCATCTGTTACAAAAGGCAAAAACGGGAAGAGTAAACAAAAGTTGACTCAGTTTCAGAAATGGAAAACTGAATCATTGAGTGCCAGGAAATTGCTGGACACCAGGACAGAAGCGCAGGATTGCAGATGTCATTCGAAGGACCTTATCTCCTCCATGCTGGAAATTGAATGGTTAATTTAGAAGGAATTGCCAGTTTACCAGAAAACCTGTTTCTGCCTGCTGTAATCTGTGCAATCCTGGGAGAGAGATCCTGCTTCTCTTATTATCTGGGTGATATTTGGGATTTGTATAAATTTAATCTGTGCCAGACTCCTTCAGAACACAGGTTTGGTTGTGAAAGTAGGTCATTTTCCTTTCTCTATCAGCCATGTGTTGCTACATGAACTGGGCTGTCAGCAGTTTACTTACCTCTCCTTTATGGATGTTTGAACATAGTCAGTTATTGCACTGGCAGCACCTTCACCAGCAACTGTGTCAAAGTGCCTCCTACTCACAACAGCTCCTGAACATGCATCTACCACCACAAAGAATAACCCATGGCTATTGAACAGGAAAATGGTGTCATTTATCTGCAATAAAAAACAGAGGTTAGTTTTATGGAGGTAGACTGGGGAGCTTCAGACTCTGACCCTGCCTCTCCATAAGGACTTATAAGCAAGGAAATTATCAAGGGTGTACGCCCTAGAATTTTAAATGTATAATTAGTACAGATGAAGTGACAGCACTGATAAATGGTCAGTGGCAGAAGGAAGTAAACGTTCTCAGTGGGGTACAAAACTAGGAGGAATGAGGTCATCTTTTGTGTATTAGGAAGATACATTTGGGAAGCAGAAAACCCTGAAAGTAAAATGCTTATTTCAGTCTATAAACACTTTCTTGCCATGTGGGGAAAATTACTGTCACTTGGCAAAGCAGATTTGACCACGGATCAAGAGGGAGGTGCTGAGACAGCAGATGGGGGAATAGAAGCAACACATGGACTTTTCCCCTGGAAGTGCAATTATCAAACCCAAAATAGTCCTTCTTGGTCTCAGTGCCTCAAAGAAGTGTAGCATAAGTGGCTCCCACTCTCTTCCTGTCCTACAGCAAGGGCTCCTTCTGGAAGTTACTCCTTTCAGGATGTGCTCCACGATATTTGCTTTTAGAAAGGCAAAGACTCCTTGAGGTGCCTGACACTGGTGTATCATCCAATCATCCTGGGGAACAGCTTAGCCTGGGAGGACACATCCACCGCCAAGGAGAGCAGCAGCATACTGTAGGAAAGCTAAGCCCAGAATACACCACGCACCACTGTAATTCATATAGCTGTCTATAGCCCAAAGACACCTGGGAGCTCAGATACTTCCCATCAATCTGATACATGTTTATGTCTCCACGGAATATAAGGCCAGAATGAATGTGGGAGTCAAGTGTTAAAAAAGTGGCTTCTGCAAGATGTCAGAGGACACTGAATGCAACAGGGTGCTAAGGGTAAGGAAAACTTAGCTATCTGGGCCACAGGTGGGCAATGGAGAGTGAGGAGGAGCAAAAAAAACAGACTAAATGCCTGGTCCTGGCTGTCTCATGCTCCTAAGCCTGGGAAGTGTGTCAAAGTCTGGAAGCTCACGGAGAGCGACCGCCATTGCAAACTGTCCTAATTGTGGCTGCTAGCAAAAGCAACAGCCCCACTGTGTGTATTGCCCCTATCTGCATTCTGCAGACCCACCGAGGAACCAGCACAAGGGCTCCTGTGGTCCCTTCTCATTCAGACATGAGCCTCATCATTTGCTTAGCCCAGAAGGAAACTTCCTTCAAAAAACAGTATTTTGCATTAAAGCTTTAGATAAGGCAAAGCAGATTTAAGGATACTGCGCCTGACCCATGACTGCTGCACACACACAAGTCTCTGCACCTCACCACAGGTGAGATGCTGCTTCCAGTAACACCTAATGATTTTGGATACATTTTTGAGGATGCAGCCAGTGGATGTGGCAAGAAATCTTGGCTGCTCAGACTCCTTAAGGATGCTGCCTCAGCTTTGCTTGGCATTTGTTAGCATTAATTATAATTCAGTATCACACCAGAACGTAAGCCTGGACAATGCCCTTGCAAGCATGATTTCAGTCACCCTTCACATCTCTACAGACATACAAGGCAGGTGTAGGGACAGCCTGACAGATCCACACCCCTTCCATAGTGAAACACAGTTATTTTTGTCTTTTAGTGTAATGCCAGCAATCAGAAAAACAAACTTGTTACCCTCCCCCATCCTTTGTAAACAATGACTCCTGTGCTTGTTCCCCCCCTCTTCCTCCACATTAGAGTGGTGGTGTTAATTCTTATTCTGAGTTGATAAAAGACCTTTTTTTCCCACTAAGGGCTCAAATCCTCATCTGAATAGAATACGAACTCCCAGTGACTTTAGTACAGTTAATTGTAAGAGGAACAATGCATCTGCCTCTTCCAAGGGAACTTCCGATTTCCTTCCTCTAAAGCTCAGCAAGATTTTACAGTACTTTTTCTTGGAGATAAAGCTTCCCCTGATTAACCACCATTTCAAATGCAGTAAAACACAATATACCTTAATGAATGCAGATGTCAAGTGGTTTTGTATGTCCATCCTGCTGAGAGACTGGATCTGAATCCTCATATACTTGACTGAAGGTGTGCTAGTGATAGCAAGCTGCAATTACACCAGAGACAGAAATATAACAACTGGCTTGATAACTGGTTTCCATCATCAAAATTACACCAGGTACCAGTGCTCATATAGATATGATTGCAAAACTTGAAGAATCCTTTTTTCAAATTGTGAACCTGGTTCACAAGTACAGGCTCATTATTAAGACCATTTATCAAAGAATCATGGCAATGCTGGTTGGAAGGGACCTGTAATGGTCACCCAGCCACTAACTCAGTTTAAAATTGCATATATTTTGCCTGGTTATAAACTCAAATGCAAATCTTGTATGAAACAATTCTATAGGGTTTAGAGTGGGCTGAATTTACAGTAAATGGGGAGAGAACCTGGCTCTAATTTTCCAGTTATTCCTATTAACCAGAATTACTTCCCTGTTTGAAATCAGCAGTGTTGTACTTTGGAATCCAAAGCTAATCCAGTCTGAGCCCCCTCAAGAGTCCTTGTATTTCTTGTTTCAAAGAAATAAGGGGGGGGGGGGAGGAAGGCTCCATGAATGTGCATTCACACGCTCCCAGTTGGGCAATTTCTTTGAGGCTATCTTTGAAGAATAGTACAAAAAGCTGCCAAAATTCAGAGCAAACTCCTTCCCTCTACACATATTATGTGATGCTGGGCAGATTCATGAGCAGGAATTCCCTATGGTTTTTCCTTATACGTTGCAAAGATGATATGGCTGCATGTCTACTGCTACACATCTACTGCATAACCTCAGATGCTGTTTCATGTGGTGGGTACCTGTGGGGCCCCACACACCCTGCAAGGCCCGGCTGGGTGCTGGGACACAGGGCGCTGGGTGGCTGCTGGCCTCTCTGGGAAGGGGTTTGAGTCACAGCTCCAGGAATCCCCCAGGTGCATATGTGCCATGATCTTAATACGTTCACAGCCTTGCTGAGAGCAGTAGCTGTGTCCTTCCCGAGCTTCATGGGCTTGCAGGTGAACAAATAGGTACCTAAAACAAGAGTGAACAAAGGGATAAGACCCACTGTGTGCTTTGAGGACAAGCTGCGTGGAAGGAGGATCTGCACTTGCTAAATTCCATTATCTCTCACATTTCACAACATCACAATCCAACCCTGTCTTAGACTGGTGTAACATGGCACACCCATTGCAAAATGTGTCCTGCAAGGATGTTGATTGAGCTCCGTTCTCATCCTGCCATGACAAGACCTGCAGCACTTGCAGCCCGTATGCTCAAGCCTGCTGCCTTCACCAGGCAAGCACTGAGTGGGGCAGACATTGCCTCCAGCCCCAGGCACCCCACTCTGCCCAAGGCAGGGTGGCATACACCAAAGAAAGAGCTCAGTTTGTTGTGCAGGAGACAGGCTTGCCTGGAAATATCAGCATCTCCCCCTCAGCTCTTTGCTGTTGCACATTCTTGGCCCACAGGCAGAGCTTAGCCTTAGGCATGCACAACGAAAGCTTGAAGCCAGCTAGGTCTTCTAGCCTTTGGAGTTCGTTTTTCCTTCTAGCTGCTCTAAGTATGTTTTCAATCGTGTTGATTCTCCAGTTCAGGCTGAGGAAATGACATAAACAGCTCAATTCATCTCTGGGATCAGATACGTGAGGTTTAAAGGGATTTTTCATTCCATTTCTTTTGAAACTAAATATTTATTTCTATTTGTCTGGAAGAAAGAATGAGTAAGCTTGGCCCCTTTCCAGCACCCAGCATGTGGGGTAAAAAATAGAAGAGGGAACATCCCACTCATTATGAAATAAAATCTAAGAAACAACATCAGGAAAAGAAAAAGCCAATTCTGTAACTTCTGTGCACTGAAAGGCTAAAAAAAAAATTCACTGCTGGGTTAAACAGAGAACCAAAAGGCTGATGCTGCCCCAATTAAGTTAGTTTAGACCCATCAATCTGCATGTACCAGGTCCAGGTGGCTGCTGGCAGCTAACTGCTCTCCTCCACAGACCCACAGGTACAGCCATTTCCCTCCTGTTCAGTAGTAAACAACCTATTTTCAGAATTTGGGCAACTTCCCCTTCCCCATCCCCCCCAGAAAAACAAAGGAGCATTAATTAACAAATTGTTATTTCACAATTCCTATGATGAGAGAGACTTGGCCATCAGCAAGGAGCCTGGTTAGCAGGGAAGGCATTCCGGGATTCGACTGCTCATGTGTTATGGTTGAATGAATAAATATATCCCACCTTATTTTCAAATCTGGCATTCCAGAAGTAGCTACTTAGTCAGGTGAAGCATCATGGGACCCATGGTCAGACCACAAAACACTTTTTTCTCCCCGTTTTAGCTGGTGGAGAAACAGTGTTTCGTAATATGTTTTTTTAACCAAAGGTGTCCTTGAGTCTTATAAAGACAGTGCAAGATCTCTAGGACTCTCTTCATGCCTTCAAAATAAGAGCTGCACCATGGTGGTTATCTTTTAATCACAAAACCTTATTTTTAGAATGTGATGATTTTAGAAATCTCTCTTCATGGGAACACAAAGAAGTTGAAAAGTCCCAAACACCCTCAGCGTTGGAGCTGCAGCGCTCACAAGAGGGCCCTCTTCATGGCCTTTTGGGGTACAATGGGTTGTAACAGCTATTTACACCACACACACACACCTACAGCAATCTGATTAGCAGGGATGCCTTAAAGGAGCTAAATTCAGCCAGGAAATCAACTCCTTTTCTAACAGCAATGCAAATCATTGCTCAGTGATATAGACATGGACCTACCCCAGGTACTCCAACCTGTAATTCTATTTTGACCTGAAATCAGTCAGAAGACCATGCAAGATGGACGTGCCTGAATTTCAACTACCAGAAAGGGAAAGGAGGTGCTGGGACTGGTAAGAGAAGGACCCTGAGGGTTTGCTGCCCACTCAGGGGTAATGCAGGGCTCACCCCGATGCTCTGTCGAAGTAGAAGAGACGCTCACCGGTCCCATTGAGAGCGCTGGCCTGGGAAGGAGCTGCCAGGTAGTGCTTTACACTGTGCACCATCCCTGTCCGTCGCTGGTAGATATCTGCCACCACCTGGAAAACGGCTTCCCTGGGATAGCAGAGGGCAACATCCAGCCAGTCTCCTCTGAAGACAAAAAGGGGAGGCGGGGAGGAAGAGAGAATAAAATACACTTAAGGGCTTGAGTACAGGAGAGATGGTCTGCAGCCAAGAGCACAATTTTCAAGGGAAAATAAAGAAATGCCCTCTGAGGTTCTCTTCCTGCTTTATGAAAAAACACATAACAAATCCTCAAAGCCAAAGAAAATCAGACTTTTTTTTGCTTTGTCTGGAAACAACGACTGCTTATTATGAAGGTCTGATCCAGGGACCCCGGCTGACCTCAGAGGACTTTGAGTCAGGTGCCAGGATGGCTTAAATACAGAGATTTTCTCTTCCTTGCCCCATAAAGCTGAGATACAACCACTCACATACCCATTCACGTCTCCTGAGGCAGCTGAGGCTTGTTTTAGTTCATCTGGAGCTGCTGAGGGAGAGGGAATCGGTATCCAACAGACATTTCACCAGGGGCACAGATTCAGGAATTAGAAAGTAATCTCCAAGCTGAACCAGAGCCATGGTCTAAAGAGACCTGCTTCCTCCACTTTACAGCAAAGTTTATTATTATGGTTTCCATTAAAATCTCCCTCTCCCCAGCTCTGTCTTCAATGACAGTTTATAATAACTTAGGGGAAAAGCTAAATTGTCTTTTAACTCTTGTCTGCCACAATTTCAGTATGCACATTCACAAAAAAAAATTACCCCCATGGCTTTCCTTTATCCTGTGATTCACATTGCCACCCTCACAGGGAAGAAAAACTGGCTCCAAACTAGAAACCTTTGCTGCAAGACTCAGAGCCAAGGGGTACAACTATGGTGCAATTCAGGTACCGATGGAAAGGATCCTCCGCTAAACATCCCAACACTCTTTCCTGTCTGTGGGGTGTCCTTGCACTGTGCAAAGCAGAAAGCCACAAGAAGTTTACACTTAAAAACTGAATACCAAGATAATTAAGTTCTTGCTTCTTAATTCCTTTCCACTCTCTGAAGTGGCTCAGTGTGCCACACCAAGGAGCCTGACCCAGAACTGTGGTTAGCTTGCTTTCCTTATATTACCAAAAGCATCCAGGCTTTAAATGTATTCTTTTAACTACCTAACTTCCTGGCTAAAATGTGAGAATTTCAATTTGTCTTAGAGGAAGACAAATACCACCTTCATCAGCTGTCTTTTGGGGTCCAACAAAACTCAGGAAGACAAAGTTTCTCCAAGGGCTCCCCCAAAATGACCCACCACTCATCCCTGCCTGCAGAGCCATACATGAATGAGAGAAACCACTTTGATTCAGAGAAAACTGGGAATCTGCATTCCTAGACCTCTACTTTGCATTACACGTGGAGAGCACAAAAGCAAAGATATTTCAGGCTTTTTCTGGTTTTCTCATTAAAACAAAACGATCTACAGTATGGAAGAGGGGACAGGCTGTTCTAGAATAATAAATCAAAGCCACACAAAGACCCATCAGTTTAAGCCAGATACTGCCCTCTAGATTTTAACCAACTCCAGCTGTGTCATAATGCAGGACAGCTAGAAAACGGATATATTTTCAGATTATTTGGCCTCCGACTAGAGGAAATGAAAGAAATGCACCAGAGCCATATTTGCGGAATATTTTTAGGATGGAGTCCCAGGACGTTTGGCTGTTTCATAAGGGTGATTTGCATTGCATTAGCACATTTCATCTCCTGAAGTCACCATCACAAAAAGGGCTTGTCATCTCCCTCAGATGCTGGGAACCAGCTTTGGTGTTGTGCTACACTGACTGCCGCCTCTCTGGGGAGTAAGAAAGGCACTGGAAAAGGAAACTGGTCAGTGAAAGGGAAAAGAAGTGTGAAAAACCCACAGCTGCAACCGTCCTGAGTTGCCAAGGCATTTGGGAATATGAGTGCTAGAGTTTAGTATGCATGTGAGCAGCTGAGTGAAATGCTGAAATAAATCACACCAAGATTGAGAAGATCAAATGGAAAGCATTTAATTTGGAGTTTCTGAAGGATGGAGTGGAGGTAAATGCACCCCCACAACCAAAGGTTTGGGATGAGATGGGAGAAGGGAAGGTATTAGAAGTTATCCTTTATGTAAATATAGGAAAGAATAAGGTGATTATTTTCTCTTTAATTTAGTGGTATTTTAACAGCTTTCTATTTAGATGTTTCCTTCAGTTCCATTTTTTCAGCTTGTACAAAATCCACTGCAAACCCTTTCAAATACCTCTCCGTGTGACTGAACTGGGCTCCACCATCTCCAGAAAAAACACCACTACTGCAGGAAGGTCCACAGGACTCTGCCTTGCAGCTGGCCTCCGGATGGGAGTTAGGTGCCTGTTCTCCAGCCACTGCCAAAACTGAGGGAGAAAAGCAACCTCAGGCAAGACACAGTAATCAGGCATGGGACATATTGGACATCGGATTCAAAGGAAAACAGATGTGCGTGTGCCTTCCTCAGCCACTGCGCTGGCCACCAAGGGCTTGCTGGGTGGGTCGGGAAGCAGCCTTTTTCAGGACCATCAGAATACTGTGGCTTCTGCTTTATTTCTCTGTTTAAACATCTCAATTGTGCCTTATTTACCAGCTGCTCCTCTGGAGTGAATATTTGCAGGCAGGAGAGGACTAATTTGAACCAGCCTTAGTATCCTGCCAGACATCAAGTCCTTGCCCTGCTGCTGTCAGTACCAGCACATCAGCTGGGATCTTTGCAGGTGCCTCTGCAGCTTAGGGACACATGGAGCACCAGCAAGAAGATAAGACACCAAATTCATATTATACCCCAAATTATGCATTCAAAGTAATTTCACACCACTGCCCGAATGCTGTGGGAACCTGTAGGCTTAGGTGCTCTTCTGCCTAAAGACCAGAACCAAAAAAGGGGAAAAACAATTTAAAACACAAGGGGTTGAAGCCAGACTTTTGATAAACAAAATGCTGTCCAGTGTAGCAATGCACAGCACTTGCCTTTTTCAACTTTCATTCTTAAGAATTTCTTGCAAGAGAAACAAATAAAAGTATTCTCAGGTGGAAAGTCTGACTCTGGGTTTGGCTGTCAATGTAAGTGAGAGTCATATTAATGTACAGGAAACAAACTTGTGCCATTTAAGATATTCTCACCCCAAAACTAAGTAATTGTGTTCACAGCCTTTTGTGTTGATAAAGTTCAGTTCATTTTATAAGTAAGGAACATTCATCTTTCTTTCTTTCCGTTCTTGCTCTTAATAAGGCCAACGTTTTCCTATGTGTTTTTAAGAAAAATAAAAGCTTTCAAAAGCATTTGAAGGAGAAAGCTAAATATACACCAGCAAAATCTCCATTTTTAGTGGGTCCTAACAGTTTCAAACATCACTTGGAAATTTGTGGAGAGTCTGCCGACACCAGCATGTATAAAACCTGAGAATTCTGTCCCTCTGGTACTGTCATTCAAAAATCCCCACAGTGCATTTCATGCATTTTTATGAATGCATTTAGCCTGTTTATTTTCTTTCGGGAATGGCTGAATGAAAGAAACCCAAGAAACCTTTCTTTTTTTCACCAGGATATTGACATTTGCAGTTCTGGCTCTTTCAGGTGAAGCAAAAACATCAAAGTGTTAAATAAAGTATCCTTATGTTTTGGCAATGAGCAGGCTTCCTGGGATAAGCAAAAGCAAAAAAGGATGAGGGAAAGGCAAAAAAAAGCAGGCAAGAGGTTTCCTGTTCTTGGACATGTGGTAGATACAGATCTGCACGTACACACATACATACCTCATTTACAACCCTCAGAACAACCCCTCAGTTCAACCCCATGCTCCCAAAGGCAAAGCCACTCAGAAAAACGTGATCAAGCAGGCAAAGGAGGGGAGACTCTTGCAAGTGGTGGGATGTAAAATGAGTCATATAACTTGGAGATGAGATTTGGCTGCAGTAAACAGAAAATGCATGTCTGGGACTATCACCGCCTGAGAGAGGACAAATAACACTTGTTCAGTGTCGAGAACATACCCCTTGACTACATTGGATAAACTATCAGTCATGGGCAAATGGGTATGATCTAGTGTTGGGGTTGGTGGTTATGCTGGTGCTAATCCTGGCTGTATTTTTTCAAAGGGAGCCTCTAAGCTGATGAATATTATTCTGGAAAACAGCTCCACCATATTTATTGACATGGCGTATCACATAGTTGATGACCATGGAAGTGCACAGTCCAAATCCTGATCTCAGTGACGAAAATCTGAGGTAAGCTAATGAGGGAATGCCATAGAGTACAACTAAAAATTACTTATTTTTCCCTTGAGCTCAAAAATCCGAGAGAGTTCCATCCAGTAAGTCAGTCTCCCCCAACTGTTATTACTCCCATTCAAAAACAACCCCTTTGATATTTTGGTCAACATCTATGTGAGCTGCAGTTTGAAATAGAGTGAGACAACTAGGAATTCGAAACTTCCCTGTTCATAACACGGGAACCCAGCAGAAACCCCCATGTGCTGCTTTGGCAAGGTTGTCTCTCACAGGCTGAATGTTGAGCTTCAAAAGACAAAAAAAAGCAAAGCCACCATTCAGCCTTCAACCCATCCTAAGAACAAATCATACAAGGTCGATGCTCCTTGCTCTCAGTCAGGATACAGCTGATTCTTCTCTCCAAAACCATCTCCCAACCTCACAACAACATACACAGGACCAGGATGAATCTCTTCCGGTAAAAAACTTGTTTTCAGGGCAAGCCACGTCTTCTCCAACCAGCATCACTGGTGGGAAAAATGGAGCAAGAAACACCCACACATCTCACAGGTGCTGAGAAGAGTGGAGAAGGGGTTGTAAGGGACCTGGCCACATCCTTACCATTCTCCCTGTTTAAGGTTTTCTCCTTGAACCCACATTTCCCGTCAGCTCCCTGATGCTGTTGCTCACTGCTTCTCTTTTTCTAGGTTGATTTTTAATTTCCTACTCAAGTTACTGCTTCAACTCAATCCTTTAAACACATTCAACCCCCTGTGACGTCAAACATGGTTTTGGGGCAAAAATTCAGCCATTTTTTCCAGGACCTATCTATTAAGGATACACTATTCTGGAATACCATTTGCTGCAAGGATACCAACAAATAAGGTATGTGTTTAGCTAACTAGACTTTTGTGTATTGGGATTTAAATGCCCTTCATAAATGTTGCCATTTAGGAAATGCCATTAAAAATTCAAAAGCATAGGCCATCTCTTAACAGAAATTTAAATTTTTGGTTTTACCCTCATGCCTCCTTAGGCAATAAAGAACGATTTTTGGGTTTTGTGAAGCTCAACAAATTAGAGAAGGGATCCTGCCCTGAGGTACGCTTCAGCTGATACTTATGAAACCAGGGTCTGACTCAGCCGTCATTTGGCTCACAGACAATTCTATGCAAGCAAAAATAAGAACATCATGCATTTAAATATAGCACATCATCTTATCATCTTTTTTCCCACCCTACATGCTTTCACAGAGGAATCACATCCTTATTCAATTTATAGCTTTTAAAATGTATTTCCAAGTACTGTATTGCTGACTGTTGTGCATTTTGTATTTTCCTGCTGCTCGTGCCTTGGATGCACGTCAGGTCAGGAGAGCCCGGTGGTCCTGAGTAGCCCCAAACCCCACTCCATGGGCTATGAAAAGGGTGAAAACATAAGAAAATCTTCAGGTTTCATGTGCCAATCTTCAAAGTGACAAGCAGCCTGGCTTGCCCGGTCACCTGGGGACTGTCTGGTGCTCAGATTGCTCTAATTCATGCTGCAAAATGATCAGCTAAGAAAAGACTCTCTCAGAGTCACCTTGTTAATCCCTGCCACTGAGCCAGCTGCAGGCACAGGCCATAAAGGACAGGAACAGTAAGGGATGGGACAAAGATAGGGCTTCAGGATCACTCAAATATGGTGATGTCAGCACCTGCTTTGGCCTAGGTGTCTAAAATAGCTCAATCTGCAAAGTGCTGTTCTGGCAAACTGGTGTTCTGGCAACTGGTTTACTTTTTTCCAGTGTCAAACAAACTACCTCATGGCTTTCATCCATGGGTTGACCTGTGGGTAATTTAAGGGATTTAAATAGACAGAAGGGAATTCAAATATATCTGCTGACTTCTGTATTGTGTGGATGATTAACTCTGAGCTACAGATGTTATCAGAAGGGGCAGGATATGAGACCCAAGGAGCTCTTATTATTATTGGAAATGATGCTGGTGTTACTTGTTACATCCAGATCTCGGGGATCAAGGTCAGAGCTCATGTATGTACAAGAATAAGAAAGCAGTCACAGCTTTAAACTGCTAGCTCTACTTTGAAACACTAATTTTGCCTTACTGTGGATTTATCAACCTGGAAAGCAAGAGGAAAAGCTCATTTAGAACTAATCTGAAAAAGAGCAGTTTAGGAAATATCCATAAACTGGGCAAGCCTGCAACAAGCACATTCTAGCCTTGTCTTGTTATCTGTTTTCCTCTAGACCTTATCACCACTAAGGAATTTAATCGGAAAAACGTCAAGTAGCTGAAAGTATGAATCAGACTGGCATTAAATAAGAAGCTGTAGGAAAACCACCTTCATACACAACCCTGACAAACACAATGAGTCCCCCAGAGTTTCAGTACACACATGAACTATGTAAGTTTGCTTGCACTGAAAGCTCTATTTTTGGATGGGCTGCAGCATCCTGGAGGCTTCCTATCACCTGGTGGCCAAAGGCTCCACTACTTCTAGTGAAGAATCTAGACACAAGCTCATTCCAAGCACTTGAATTTTCAGGTAGTTAAGATTATTCACTGATGAATACAGCAACAAGCTCTAGTACAGAGCTCCAGCCTAGGAAATATAGGAGCTGAGCAGTGCACCTCTGCCCATCCCTGCACAAACACCATGGCAGGAGAAAGGCTGGACATGTGCTTGAGTGCACACATACAGACATCTGCATTTTTGCTCCCTGTTGGAAAGAAATTTGGCCCTCCCCTGCTATCTTATTTTTTAAGGGTTTCACGAGGATCCAATTCCTGCAACAAAACACCAAAGAGCATTAATATTATAAGCCTCACTGAACCCCTCCAGGTGAAGCTAAGAGGATGCAGACAGCCTGGGGAATGTTGCCCTGCATGGTCCTTGGAGGCAGTGTCTCTCAGGAGAGGTGCAGTACAAAGGAAAGCCCCTGCTTGCAGGACTGTGGCAGTCTATGTCCAAAAAAATACCCATTTTATGCTATTAGATGCTCACATTTCCCTGAATTCCCTCTGTCAAACCACAGCAGAGAGCCCTAATAAGGGAAAACCCTTCCCTCTGAGGCTCAACAAACCAAGTATAGAGATATATGCCTGTGCTCACTAAAAACAAGGAATGTTCATTATAATTGCCACTGCCTTTCAGGCTACTTCAACAACACAACTTATTACACTATACTCTAGATATGTGCTTTGAGGAGATTTAATTCTTATCTTTAGATGTGCTGATAGCACAAAGAAGCCTGGCTGATTTACTGAATAGCACTGTGCCTGTGATAATAGTATTTGCCTTAGCTTCTTCTGTGATTAGAATATTTGCACAGGCACAAAGCCTAGGTCATTAAACTGAAGGACTTCATTTCTGACTTTGCTTACTGTATGAAGGGCCAATCTTTGTACCTTTTTCCAGTACCTGAAGGGAGGCACTTACTTCACAACCAAACAATGTTTTCCATTCTTTCCTCCTGGCTTACCAACCTTTCCTCACTCTTGTAACAAGCTTGATGCTCTCTGCAAGCCTTTGTGCTTCAGGGGGGTAATTTTGAGGAAAGCCCTTAACTCAGTCTTATTGATAATTCTCATCTTCTGTGAAGCAAGAAGGAAAAAAAAGGGAACATCCAAGAAAACATGCAAACAGCTCTGAGGGGGCAGAAACTGCTCCAAAAAAGAGATGAAGACCATGGAGAAAGGGTCCAAAGGCTCCATTTATGAAGGTTTGGCACACACTTGATGCCTGATGAGAGCAATTCTCAGCAGATCTGCACTGATTCTGAAACACACTTCATTCCTGATCATTAAAATTCCAGCCACAGCTCTCCTCTTCCCTTGCCAAAACATTCAGAAGTTACTTGTCCTGCATTACCTCTTTCCAGAAGCATCAATACTCAGCCGCCTGCCCATCCTCACAGGGAAACTCCCAGCCATTAGACAGACAACGCTATCTGTAGCATAAAAAGGCATTTCTGCTGAGGCAGTGATGTTCCCCAGCAGCCTGAAAACACTGCCCAAGGGTCTCCACCATGGCTTCATATATTTGCCCATCAACCAGCTAGCAACGCAGCCACCTTGATGAACGCAAACAAGTATATCACTCCTTGGAAGGGAAGCTGGTGCATCCCATGGCTGCAGATGGCAGCACATGGAGACATAGCAATTTTGGTTTAGCTACATATTTTGGTGGAAGTGAAGAAAATGAAGAATTACTCTAAACACAGTTTGAATCAGTGAGAGAAAGACACAATTACTGAGGCAATGCTCCCATGACAAAGAAAAGGTTTGCTCAGTGATGGAGCTCCAACTGGTGTTCTCCTCTGCTGGGTAAATCCACCCAAGCAGTGCCTATGAACTCACATGCGGACAAGATTCACAGCTTGAAGAAAGCAGCGCTGCCAAATTCAGCTGAGCCATGTGAATTCATCCTGCCCGGCTCCGGCCCACCCCTGGAATCTGAACATTCCAGTCTGATAGTAGACATCTGAACTGGCATGAGTTCTATCAGGTATTTCCACAGTGCTTCAAAGGCAGGGAAAGTGTTAACTGTGCAAGTATTCAACATCAGTGCTATGCCTGACCTCCACAGAAATCGAAATCCTGGTACACATCTCCCTGTCAAATTCCTAATTTCCCCCCTGACCTTCCTTTGGCCAGTGTAGAACAAATTGCTCCAGAAGCATGAGGGCTGTCTAGCTGGAAAGTCAGCATCCCAGATATATCTATCCATCATTTTACAATGATCAGACTAAAAATAGTTTAATTGTTCACTCGGGTCATGCCTGAAATTATTAATCCTAGAATATTGCAATTAAAGTTCATGTAACATATTTAGAGCTGTGTCACACATTCTGTGCAGATGTTACTATGCTAAGAGCTCAGTTTTTTGCAGATTAGTCAGTGTTCTGGATTAAAGAAGAGCAAACAAAACATAAAGCAATGTGAGACAGGTAAATGTCTTCCCTGGTTACTCTGGGCTCCACAATCTGGGATTTCTTCTGTTCTAGAAGTGACTGGAATACAATGTTTAATAAAGGTCGTACATGGAACTGCTTAGGCAGCCACTATTTTCCTTTAAACTCCCAAATCCTGTTTTTCACCTCAATCCCTTTACCTTTCCACAGACATCTCATTTCTCCGTATTTTTGCATAGTCTGGATATTTCACTATTGCTATTGCATCAGCCTGAAGTCTTGCATTAGCTAGCATCCAGTATACTTGAGGTGTACACACAGCAACCGCACATTTCATTCCCAATTATTTCTTAGCAAGATGATCTAAATGAAATTAAGCTAAACTGTGGTTTTCCTTTGTTACAGTGTATTTCTTGTTTATAGTTCTTCAAAACACATACCTTGCCAACTGTTTCTGGATCAGAAAAATCTATAAACCTGTTCAAATAACTGGTTTCACACAAGACAAAAAGAACCGCAACCACATTGTGGTTTTCAATAGTAAAATGCAGTTACGGTGCTTCTTGAACAAGAGCCTAACTTCAGGCTGAGTTTTACCAAAGACCCAGTGCTGCCTTCAGATTTGAATCTGTGTTTGAAGATCATGGGCCAAAGCCTTGACAAGTATTAATTGGCACAGTGACAGCTACCCAGCAAAAGACTTTGCTCTGCATTTGTCAGGAAATAGCTAATTATTTTAAGACGGATAATAGTTGCAAAGCTCAGCTTGTCTATGAGAGACTAATGGGGTTTCCTCTTCCTTAAAGTTATTTAATTCTAATAATTCCTCTGTGACAAGAGTGTCCAAACACTAATCCTCCAGTGGCTTGGTCATGTCCCATAGCTACTACATCTTTAAATCAAGAGGACCAGGTATGTTCCACTGACTATAATGGGCACATGTACAGAGGAAGTATTGCCCTTCTCAGCTACATTCCTATGAGGTTTCATAATGGGAAATAGGGACTGTATTTTTCCCCAGATTTCAGGGGAACTAAGTAGAGCTCAAAGTTTTGCCAAAACTACCCTAAGCTAAAACCACAGCAGTGACACTCTGCTGGAGCAGCAGTGGATGGGTGTGGGTTTTGGTGGATAATACTGGATGAGTTTGGGAATTCGCCAGATTTACTAGCAGTACATGCTGCTTCATGTCCTCAGTGCCTCTGACTTCTTTCATGTCAACTATCTGAAAACTATCAGAGCCTATGCACAGCTGGATTGTATGTAACCATGGGAGACTGCATTTGCACACGTCTGTCCTTTTATTACATTGTGCTTTTGTCAATAGCTGAGAAGTACATAAACTGCAGTTTTTTTGTGGAGCTTATCTCTTGCAGCATCTCATCTGTGCCAACCATGGCAATGCCTGTCACTGCTGAGCTGCCTGGATTGTAGGACTCCCCCCTAATAGTTGTATCAGTGCAAAGCACAAGTAATGTCAGTAAACTAAGAATAGTACTAAAAACCATAACTGAAATTGTGCAAAATCAAACAGATTGGGAGAAAAGTAGTACCTGCAATGGATATACTCTGCTTTTATGTAACGCTACAAGAAAACATGGGAAATAAGTACAGCACAGCCTCAATTTGTCTGTACCGAGTCCTATGATTTTGTAACTTTATGTAAGAAGAAACAGTGACTTCAGTGCTGTTTGGGTTACAGAAGATGCAAAGTTCTGTGCAGATTCTGATGTATTTCTGCACTTCATATATACGGAAGATAAATTATGTGTGCACCGACTAGTACAAACAAATGAACAAGAGCCAGAGCTCTTCTGGAGGGATTTCAAGGACAGCAGGCCAGGACTTACTTGGATTCTACTTCAAAATTTTCTGGAAAGAGAAATGTCTCTGCACATCAAAAAAAGCTGGAATGAAGTGAAAGCAGAGGAATCTCATTGCATCAGTAAGTGCCAGCTATTAACACTTTGCTTCCACACTCTCAGAAATTGCTGACATTTGAAAGGCCAAACTTGTGAACAACCTGAGAAGTTGTTAAAGCTCCAGACTTTTTGGAAATAGAATATTCCCTAACAACATACTTGTTGAAGTTGATGGGGTACAGAATAACATCCTCAGGTGCTCTGCCGTCCCACTGGATGATATAAGCCTGCTCAAGCATGACGACAGGCTGGTACTGCTGGTATGGTGCTCCTCTGTTCACGCCTTGCAACCACAAGGGATGGGAATGGTATGCTGCTCTTGCAATGGATAAGGTCAGATTCTCGGGGCGTCTGGCCTGAATATAAAGCTGAGGGTGAAAAGAAAACGACAAACATATCCATTAAACAAGCCAGGCCCAGCCATAACATGTGCATTTGATCATCATTTGCCTGTAAACGGTTTTTGCCGATGAAGAGCTCAGAACATTTGGAAAGTCACTGAAATATTTCCAGTTCAAATAAAAAGGTAAACCAGAAATAGCTTCTTCAGCCATTCCTGGGGATATCATGAAGGAAGATATGAACTGGATAGTGCCATAAAAATGTTCACTATTTCAAATCTTTAGGGAGAAAGGTAATCAGGGAAGTATTGCAAATTAACTTTTTCATGAATTCAAATAACTGCACTTTCAAAACAGGCTTATTCCATTGAAAATACAGAAAACTCTTAAGTTATTTCAATGGGTTTTGGATTAGGTCCAGTTATCTAATGGAATCCACATCTTTGCTCTCAAGTAGCAGTCTGGGCTGAAATTTCAGGACTAGAATTCGATGGCCTGACTATATGACCTTATAGACAAAATACCATGTTCCACAGGCTTCAGAAGAGAGCTCCTCTGTGCTGAGACCAACAGGTGCCCTTGACCTGTAGTTCAACTCTACACACCAATTACAAAACTGTACTCCTAGCTGTATGCTTTTTCTGTCCTCACTCAAACGAAGGCCAGCTCATTGTGGCAAACACTAGTTTTAAGACTGAACATGTGATGTTCACCTGCTTCCCCCTGTGTGAAATTCCAGTGCAGAAGGAGGATGCACAGGTAGCAATAAGAATCTGTCCTGACATACAGGGTTATAGAGGACAGCTTATTATATTCCCTGAAGGGTCTCAAATGCATCAATGACAAGTGAGGACACCTATAGTCGTGCTTCCTCCCCTCTTGCACAGTATAGAGCAGCACTCATTGCATCAAGGACTTAAAACATCCAACACAAAAAAACATGTTAGCTCAGAAATGTCTAAGCTTCTACATGAGCATCCATTCAGCAAAATTATTTTCAAACCCTGTTTCTGTCTTTGAGGCAGATCAAAATGCAGGCAGTAGTCTCTTAACAGATTTTGATACTGCAGGCAAAGACACAAGCACAGGCAAGACTAGCAGAGAGGGCAAGACTCCATCTACAGGATATCCACCTTCTAATGCAGGGCTGTGAGACCTGGGCCCCTCACATCTCCATATCTGCTTCTCTTCCTCTTGTCTATGCAGACCGAAAGATCTGCAAACCCAGACTATTTCTCACTGCTTTATACATGAGATTATTTTAGTTGGGGTTTGCACTTAGTTCAGCTCCCAGTTCCAGTTTCATGCCCAGAAGGTCTGTGCTTGTGCCTGCTTTTGGTGGTGGGTTTGAGCTCCTCAAGACCTCTAAAAGAGAGGCCATCTCTGCCTACTCCTCACTTCACCCTTGAATTCAGCAGCCTCATGCTGAATGCTCAAGTCAAAAATCTGGGTCTCATGTCAAAGAAGTAATTCAAAAGTGGTTGTAAATATTTCTTGGATGTTTGGTCCATTCCTCCTTTTACATTCTCGCATTTTAATGATGAGAACCTATGCTGAGTGGTATTTACAGACCTCTGAAGATTAAAGTAGATTCCAGAATTTCATTAAACAATTTTTTCCTGATGGCTAAAACTGTTGATAGTAATTCACTCCAAACAGTCTCTGAGCAGCAGGCCATTTGCTCACTCTTGATGAATAAAGGAAGAATAAAGTATTTCTACAATGTGATAAAAGACCTTTTATATCTATGAAACCAAGGAGGGAAACCTATTTTTGCTTTATATTCAAACCATGATTGGAAAGTCAGTAACATGCAACACAATAAACCAGATTTCAATCTTCTTTGTCCCCACCTGGATGGTAAGTGCTGAGCTCTGAACAAGTGATCAGTAAGGTACCTTCAGACTTGAAATCCCATCAATGTATTAATTTGTTCTCAACCAAAACAGCATTTTCTCACAAAGAATGGTTGAAATGAATTCTGATACTGCAAAATAATAGCCCACTTGTGTCCTTCTTAACAAGAGCCAAGAATTTCTGTCCTATCACTGTAAACTTTGATATGATTCCTTTTAATACGTGTTTCCAGCAAGCACAGAATATTAAGGTGGTAGCTGGTATGCACTTACTACAAAATTAAATGTAGCAATGATAAAATAAGCCAAGAAAGGAAGGAAATGCATTCAGTAAGCTCCAAAAGTTCCATAATTACAGACTACCAAGAAAAAAAATCCTATATACTTTAAGGTATACATGTAAGATTAAAAAACAGAGAGCGTGGGTACTATGCATGGCCTAAGCTGCTCACCGTGATTGTTTTCAGGAAAGTACTGAAAGAGTTTGCAGTATGCTTCAATAAGATGATGAGGAAAGCACGTCAGAGAGTTTTGGTAATGTCTTCCTTTGGCCTAGTGACCAAGTCATAGGTCTGATGTTGAGGATGATGGTGGCAGCTGTTTTGAGAATGAAACAGTAATTACCAGAACAAGGAATGACGCTGCTTTGTATTGATGAAATATCTGTAAACTGATTTTGTCTCCTGCAATGACCAACAGAGGCCACTGAGTGAATGCCTTCCAGGATGTGATTTTCCTTCCCACAGAAATACATTAGTGTAACTGGTGAATCTCAGAAAATGTTTATCACTAAAGGGGGTTACAGTAGGCAATTGCCTATGTCTACATCATGAGACTCTCACAATAGTGCTCTATCTTCTCTTGGGATGCTACAGTGTGGCTTCTTTCTTCCTCAGCCTTTAATCTGTGACACCTTTACTCGCTTGAACTGAACACGGAAAACTATCACTTTTCTTCCTTGTATCCACATTTGCAGGGGCAAAACACTTGTGAAGAATAAAAAGGAGAGTAAGAGATTTATTTTTTTTCTAGAATTAAAAAATTCCTTAGCAACACCTCCATAATTTTTGGATAACTCTATCAAAATATTTAAGAGAAGAAAGTGGGTCATGAAGATACTTTAAAATATGAGAAGTGGTGACAGCTTAATGTAGTAAGAGAAGAAAAACTAGTTAAAGTGTTATAAAATTCAAGCCTTCTACTTTCCTGGATGGCTTAATGGACACAGTTGTCATTTTAGCTGCTTAACACTTCATGTTAAAGAGATGTGTCAGATTTCCTGCGCTTATATGGCAATTTTCCCAAGTAGATTGTGAAACTGAGAAGATAAGTTCTTTGACAATTCATGGGGGATCTGCTATTCAACTGGAGTATGAAGATAAGCAACATGCAAAGTATTGGAACAGAAAACGTTGGTTTCTGAGGAGAGGTCTGCTTGCTTTCTAGTTTCTTCCACATTGCTTTTGTCCTGCTGTGCTGTCAGCTGTCAAGCTGTGGGAAAATACCTAAATAATGAGAAGCACAAAACATGCTTTCTCCCTTCTGGTTGTTTGGCTGTTCAAAAAAGGTGAGTACCCAGAAAAACACATTTTCTCCATGAACTTTCCAAGAGCAGACTTCAAAATTCTTTCAGAAAGAAAAAAAGTTATCCATCTTGCTCTAACACATGCTAGGACATGTCAGGATGTCACCGACATCAGCAGAACTACCTTATTTTTCTATTGGTGTGCATCAGAGACCAAATTGGACCTCTTTGTCCAAATATAGATACCGTTACCTGAAAAATAGCTTGCAGGCTTTTCCTTCATCCTACTCTATGAATTGCTGACAATCCTCAAGCATTGCAGATACCCTGGGATTGTATGGTTTTGCCTATGTTTAGAGAAGCACCATTCACTACCAACTGCATCTCTTGCTTGCTTTACATGTAGAAGCATCAGTACAAAAACAAGTGCAGAGGTACTGAGTACACAATACCAGCTGAAGGTATATAACTTGGAGATGCAGGATCAGTGCAACTGTGAACATTTGCTGCAAGAACAGAGTTAAGAGAAGTAATTTCATTTCAGCCACCTGCAGTATGGAGGTGACTAAGTGAACTGGTGAAAAAATAAGTGTTTCCTAAAGTATTTAAAATAGCAAGACATCAATCTTTTGTTAATTCAAAACTGACACTAATTTATCTATGTGGCAGTCTCTTATGTCTGTCTAACACCTTTTTAAGCCTGTAAAAGAAAACAGCACATACTGCCAAAAGCTCTGCTTGTTTTAATAAGGACTAATACCAAAAAAGAAAAGTTTCACAGCCGCTCCTGATGAGCTGCTGTGAAGTCTGCAAGGAAGCAGTAAGTGCTCAGCTTCAACTGCCCGGTGGGAGCCAAGGCACTTGTCTTACAATTTAGATGAAAATCAGAAAAGGTTTAGGAATCTCATTTACATTTTAACAAGTAATGTGGGTGTTGAGAAGTCTCCATGTCAGTGCCATTGGAAATCTTACTCACCTACATGGAATGAGACTCTCCTATATTTTTCTTTTATTATTGGCCTTTGCAACAACTGAAAGTCAGGTTCATGAAACGCCAAGGACCTCAGTGCCCTGCTGACAGGGTCTGAGTGACTCATACAGCTTGCCAGATGTGGTGCTGCCAACTTCCTCTACTGTTCTTCCTTAAAGGCTCACTTTATTTACATTATAACGTGAGAGTTTCAGCTGTCATTAAAAAGCAAAAGGGTTGGTCTTGTTTGGACAACGCCAACTCTGCAGGCTCCAGAATCAAGAGGAGTGAAAAACCTGCTCCAAGAACCCTTCTTTTGTAGTGAAGGGCAACACCGAAGCCAAAGCAGAAGGCATTTCTTTGTGCTCTTTGCTGAAGGAAGATCTTGGACACCATATGGGAAAAGTGGCATGGTGCTGCTTAGGGACATCAAGGAGGAAGGGCTGTCAACCAACTGCAGAAAAGTGGGAATGTCAACCTGAGCTGCCAGATTAAAACACCCTCAGAAAAGTCTATCCCCAGGATGTTGTGGAGCTAGAGACACTGCCAGAGGAGCTGGCTTTCCCCAGGCATTTCCTTTCCTGGGCAAATTACATCCAGGAGAAGAAGAGCATGAAAAGTGAATTCAAGAAAACAAGCAGAAAGGAATTAACTGAGCTCTAAGCATTTTACTCAGAAATGGTTTGCCTGTAATGTTAGCTGTAGGACTTGGATCTCATTTCTCCATACCAAGTTGCCCATCCCTAGGCTGACTACCTTGAGCTCAGTTTCAGCAGTAATATAGGAGTCACTGTTTCCTTGAAGTGCAAGGATATTTTCACCTGCTTGCGCTAGGGAAGAATAAAAGTTCTTGTCTACCAGAGCTACATGGAAAGGAAAAGAAAAACAGATTTTGTAATAGAGTTACTGAGATCAAAGCAAATCATCTTTCTCCACAACTGAATTCACTCCTTTTGGCTTTTGATCTGAAGTATGACACTCAGAATTTAGCGCACAAATAAATCACCAGCTAGCCAAGGTGCTGAGAATCAGGGTTAAGCTGAAATACTCCAACAATTTCACCCTCCAGATTAAAACAAACCCTGCTGCACAGGACCAATTTCTTCTACCATTCACATACATACATTTCCCTTCCCAAAACCCATACAGTAAAGGATTTAATATGAACTTTACTCATCCTGCTGGATGCTAATTAGTAGAAAAACTCCAAGTAACATATCCCAGAGAAGCAAATGTTTATGCTTGCCTAAACCTAGCCAAGGAAATTTTCTATGGTGGAAAAACTGTTTCACCATGTAGAGTGCCATAACCAGGAGGGTATTAATAGAAATAAAAATATAAATGCCTACTTGTTTACAATTCTGAACTTAACTGTTAAGTTTCCAGAGCAGAGAGAGTCATTCCTCTAGAGACACCGAGCAAAATTAAGTGCCAAGAGCAAAAAATTGAATAAATGGGAGTGTTTCATAGGAGCCAAATCCAGTTTCTGCCCAGTCAACAGTAAACTAGGGGTTGTTAAGTCCAGTGCTTAGGCACTTAAATGGCAAATCCTGCTCTTTGCAGTACGACTAAAGCAAATGCATATGATTTTGTTTATCTTAGAGAGATATGCTTATCTGGATCTGACTGTGCAAATATTATGTATGCATAAAGGTCTCAAACACAACTGCATTCCCAAAAGTTTCATGCAGAAAGTTCCATGAAGAAAGTAGAGCTGTGTCTGACACTTGTCTACACACTATTGCAGAGAAGCCACAGAGATAGCACTTTCAGAAATCTCCCAATATAGAAAATCCATGCTCACAAAACTGCATGTTTAAAAGGGAAGCCTGACAGCCTGCTCCCATTGGGGCAATTTTAACTGCCAAGTCTTCAATGGCTTCAATTAGTTTCATCCTGTGCCACACTGCTGGTGTCAGTATCATGTCTACTGACCCTCAATGGGACAAGAGTTTGCAGCATGCTCCCAAGCTCCCTATTAAATAAATAACACCTGCTGTATCTTATGGGCTTGGATCTTATTTCAACATCACTTCATAAGTGATGACACTTCTGAGTGCGTCCCACTGCAGACTTTATTTGCCAATGCAGAGATGTTCTCAGAGGACATGAGAAAATAATGGTCCTTCCTAAAGCCTCAATTTGCATGAGGGCTTCCACTCACTCTCCAGCCTCAAACCACGTGGTGCTCTATGCTCCCAGCACATATAGTCTTAATGTTTGTCTTGCTCAACACAAAGAGGAAACCTGTCAAGATGTCTAAGTAACTGCAGCTTTAAAATAGATAACTTTTCAGTAAGTACATTAATATTCTTTAGAAGTGGAGGAGCAAGGAAAGCCACCTGCAGTCTCTTACATATGGCAGTGAAAGCTGTGTTGAGTCACATATTTGCAATATGCCATATCCACACACAAAGGTTGTGCTGAGATTTGAGCAACATAAAATGAACCAAGATCTGATTTTGAGAATCTTTCTTACTTTCTTCCTTTCTCTTTCTTTCTCCTTCCTTCCTTTCTTCCTTCCTTTTTTTCTTTTCTTTCCTTTCCTTTCTTTCTTTCCTTCCTTTCCTTTCTTTCTCTACTTAAAGGTTACTTGGGATTTGCAGCTCTTTCTACCAGGGTGTTGACCAACCATGCCTCACCCAGGGTTGTCTGGATGGGAAATAAGTGTGAGTTTGTGTCTCAACCACCCATTTCACCATACTGAACACAGTGGGATTTATCAGAGAAGTAAAATCCTCCATTACTGAAAATTGATTCACCAGACTTATCCACTAGAGTCCCACAACAGTGGACAAATGTCTCAAAGCAAGAACTAGAAAACACAACACTTTTCCCCAACTCAATTTCAACTTGTAGCTGCTTGTGGGAACAGCAGGAACTTTATTGAGACCTTGGAATCAGGCAGATAAAACTGAGAGGAATGAAATTATACCAAATTTCTTATTCACTTCTTACTTTACGGAGTGTTGAGTAGGATTCATTCCATCACCCCTCAGCAGACTGTCTGAGAACACACACCCAACATGCACAGCAATGTTGTCTGCAGACACCCCTTGATTACCTGTGCAAATTTCCCAGTACACATCAACCCATTCCAGCGAGGGACAGTGAGACACCCGGGATGACGAAGCAAGTAGTTGTCCGCTCTGCCTATGAAAGTGTCTGGATATCCTGTCACTGAGCCATCCAGGTCATGGAAGATAGACATTTTGTCACCATCATTGTCATTGTTTCCGAACCACTGGCCTGATCTGCCAAAAAACACTTTCAGTCCAACCTAGAAGGAGCAAATAAGAAGAAACTGGTTAGGTCTAAGTAAGGGCTTGGGTTTGCAGTGTTTTAACAGCCAAAACAGCAATACAGCTAGAACTATAAAGTAAACAGTTTTGTTTTGTCTTGTCTACTCAGAAAAATTTCCAACTATATTGGCTTTCCCCTCATCTCTTAATCCCAGGAGATGTTTCTACAAAAATGAGACTTTTGATTCTTTGAAATGCACCCATGTAACTGTGTATTCCTTGAAATCACGCAGCAATAAATCAGGCAGTGGCAAAAGGAAGGGGATGACTCAAAGGGTAGTGAAGTGTATAATCCTATGAAATTTACTGAGGACTATCACAGCTGAAACAAAAACTACTAGGTAATTGGTGAATCTTCTCATGTATTTTCCATATATTTTCTCATATATTTCTCCAAGTGATTCTGTGGGGGCTATTGGTTTTCTAATTGCTTTTCCTAAAACCTTATAAAACTCATAAAAGTGACAGCAATTCTCAGAATTTGCTCTTGTACACATTTTAACATTTTCCCTGAAGAATTTTTTTTAGGGAAAGGAAATAACAGGAGGCAGCATTATCATCAATATGCACGTCTCTTTTATCAAGACTTTTCAGCAGCTTAGTAGAAGAATCTGTCCTGATACAAAATCCAGCAAAACAAGGGGACTGCAGATGTTCCACAAAAAAAGCATGGACTTTTTATGTCTGCAGATAAAATTAGTACAGTGTGTGATGATTAAGTTCAAAAATAATCAAGAAAATAATTAGTCCAGGTCGAGCACTCTGAATCCTGCAGCAATATGTGTAAAAACAGGCAGCATAACTAGCAACTAGATCATGCCTACTCAAGACTGATTTGTTCCATTTAGACCAACTCATTTTAATTGGTCTGTAAAAACCAGTAAGAATTAGGGTCAGTAGGATTAGGCTGCAAGTTTACAAAGGGCTTTAAAGGCTTTATTTTAACAATAACAAACAGAACATCTTAGGGGAACACAAGGGTCATTATGATACTGAGGTAGATGGAAAGTCCCACTGACTTAAGAAGAATGACCACTGCAGCAACAACCACTTGCAGAATAAAAGTCTTTATTACTTAAAATTAAATTAAAGCCTAAACCCATTTTTCTGCCACCTTCTTGCCTGAGTCTCATAACAAACAGCTGAAGCAGCCTCCTTTAAAGGAAGCTCAAATTCTTGGAAATTTAATGTGCATTTTTGAGTATTTTAAAGCCTTTTCTTACTGCACCACAGAAAATTTTTGCCCAAGGGGCTATTTAGCTTTTGGATCCCAAAAGTTGGGAGGGTTTTTTAATTTCATTTTGATTTATAAAAGAGGAGATATCAAATAAAATGTAAACACTGTGCTGCAGCTCAAAGCTCCATTATAAATACTTAGTGACAATACACAGAGTTGGGAATAGGGTATGAAAAAGGGCACTTCTCTGCAGAGAACATAGCTGCACTTCAAAGCATAACTAGTCCTGCTTACATTTGATTAATACTCCATGTTTCTATCTAGCAGCAGACAGTTTTGGTGCTACAGCTAATGTGATCTCTAGCATTCCCCTCTAAAAAGTCTGAAAATCAGAAACAAAATGCTAGTGTTAATGAGCAGCATCAGGTCTTTCGTAAGTCTCAAGGTTAACCTTACCGTGATACACTGTGGGACAGAGGTGCACTGAGTTTGCAGCTACAGCAATGGTAACATATATTTTTTTCTAAGTGAACGCACATGAACAAAGGTTCAGCTCATCAGGCATGTTCATGTGGTGCTAGGAATGAGCTACAAGAGGGTGCAGAGACAGGTCATGCCTAGCTACCACAGTACTATTCAGACACCTAATTTTCGTTAGGTGTGGACTACCCGGGAGTGGTATGGTACAAAGGTTACTCGAATTACCTGTCTGAAGCCTGACAGGGACATGATGGTTATATGAGTACGTAATCTCTTAGGAATATGCTAACTCTACCTGTCCAAAGGCAGCACACCTAACACACCTGCAAGACTGCAGTGGAAAATACTTTCTATATTAGAAATTACTAATGTCCCGGAAGATATCAAAATAAATTGCAACTTCTTCTAAAATTCAAGTGCTGTTGGCACACACTGCCAGAAAAAGCCACATCACTTTAACACTGGTATCATTTTAAAGAAACTTTTATCCAGTGTGAATTTTCCTCTATTTTACTACCCAGGGACTCTGCCCTTGTTAGCATGGCTGTTACTCTGCTGGAGTGATGCAAGTCCTCACCCTGCCAAGTTCCCTTCAGTCAGGAGTCCCTTTAGGGTTGGGTTTGGGTTTCCTTTTGCCCTCTTTTTAAGAGAATAACAGACTTGCCCTTTAAATGAGTGTCTCCTTTTCTTTTTCCCGTCATGAACTGTTTGCAAACTTCTGCTTTGACGCAGAAACCGAGCACTAAGACCACACAGGCTAAACATAGTAAAGGCAACATTAGGAAGTAGACATCTCTTAGCTAGGCAGGACTGCAATCCCACGGGAATTGCTAGACTATAATCAGGAAAGAGTGCTGGCCCCTCTGAGCTCTTCTGGGGACGACAAACCTTTCCAACACAGACCACTGGGATTTCTTTGGCACAAGGAATTTCAGAGACACCATAGCACTGACACAGCTAGGAGTAGAAAAGTACTGAATTCACCCTAAGCTCCTGGATGCAGATTAAAAATAAACAGAGAGAATATTAGCAATGGATGTGAACGAGACCGTTTGTGAACCTTCTGTACCTGCTGAGGTGGCCTTGTTCATGGGGGACCAAAAAGGTCACATGCAACCTCTTGCTCCTCCCCTCACTCTAGAGGAATTGTGCAGCAAAAAGACAGAAGGATGAATAGGTTGATATTTTATGATTAAAAAGAGATATGTCAGGTCTTCTTAAGAAATAATGCACAAGTGTCAGTTTAGGCACTGCTCAGTTCTGGGCTGGGGCTACCCCCTTTGAGTTCTCCCAAGTCCTACTGACTGACAGTAATGAGATCTACAGAAGACACCAACCCATCAGGCATGCCTTCAGCTGAATTAAAACTGCTTCCACTGCTTTGAATTAACATTTTAAAAGTACCCTTTTCAAAACAAACAAGCCAGCAATAATGTTGCTACTGATAAATGCACAGATATCTTAATATGTGAGATTTAGGATTGTCAATAAAAAGGCAACTAGAATACCTTTGTGGAGTGCAATGTTTAGGTCTTCTGTTCTCCTTTACTGTTATTTTTATGCTTGAATTAAATAAGAACTGACTGCCTTTATTATTTTGTTGTCTAACCAAGCTGCTGATTAGACTGATTAATTATACAATTTTTCCTCCAGCATGACTAATAGTTCTGTCATCCCTACATAACTTGCGGTAAGATTTAATTTCTTCCTAAAAAACAACTGTAAAATGATTGTCCTTTAGGGAATTAGTACTTAGATACACTTTAAAAAGTCATAAAATGAAGCCTGGAGACAGAAAATTAATTACAACAGCCTACAAGCTCTATCCTAACTAGTCAAAGACATATTGTCCTATATAGCAATTAGCAACAAAACAATAGATTAACCGTGGTGCTTCGAGTCTGAAATCAGATTTAGTTCAACCTAGATGAAACAGAATCGAAGTGAAAAATAAGTGCTGAGATGCAGGTGTTTACAATCGTAAATGGTTTTTAAGTAGACAAAGTACCAACTTCAGAAACAGATATTTCTTGCAAATGGGAGTACAATAAATTATTGTGATAATGTCATTCAGTTTTTTTGTAATAAGCTGAATCTCTACCATTCTAATTTGCTTTGCAGAAGTATTCAGCAAATCTTCTGACCATTTTTCTCTGAAAACCTCAGATCTTAAAGGGGTGAAAGTACTAAATTGCTTCTCAAACAAAAAATGCTGGGATATTTAACAGGCTCATTGACTTCAAATGGTGCAACTGTATTAAAGAGATGAGTTTTGAGCAATTCAAGATGTAACAATTCCTTTGATGATGTTCACTGATGTCATCTGCCTGAAGCCATTCTGTTGGACAGAGTTCTATGGCCATTACAGGAGGAAAATTTCCACTCTCTTCCATTCCACTGATCAAACTATTTCATCATACGTTTTTCTCTAAGCTCCCCTCCCGGGTTCCAGGTTGATTTCCTCATTCATGTTCCCCATGACCATCTTATAACCATGTCCTCAAGGGAGGACATAAAGAAGGTACATCAAATTAAGCCATTATTCTTGTTCCAAAGCTCCCTAAAGATCAAAAGCAACCAAGATCTCTTTACTGAAATGCACAGGAACTGTGTTTTCTTTAGAGGAGCAATCAAGTGACTGCAGTCTACATCTTTCATGAAATACCCTTCTGCTGTTCATTTGCGTGGACCAGAGAGGTGACAAAGTAACTGCTTACCAGAGAGAGTTATACTGGTTGGTCCAACAGCAATGAAAATTTTCCTAAAAATAAAACCAAACTGCAAACCAAACTTACTACAATTCATGAACATCATCACAAGCATGGACCTTGTTTGAAAAAAGCTAAGGAGAGTTTATGATCCCTCAAAGAAAGCAAGGTGGAATCTATCATTTCCCAGGGACATGATCCCTATAGGAATCCAGGACAAGGACTGGAATTGGTCAGCATCCTACAGCTCCTACCAAGGCAGAGAAACAGAGCTGATTCTTCTCTCACTGCTCAAGGGAAATGCCTGCTGTCCTCAACAGGAATTTCACTCCTGACCCCAGAAAGTGGGTCATGTTTTCCTTCTAAGTGCATTTTCTATTTCTGTATAAGAATTGTACTGCAGCTTACTGTCTTCTGGCATCATAATTGCACTCCTCTCAATCTCTGAGGCCAGGTCCTCGGCACGTGTGAGCAGGTAATGCAGCACCATTTAAGAGCAGTGTTCTGGCTCTTGTGGTTGCAAGGTGAAACCTTACTCTAATGCAAATTATTTCATGTATATCTGCCCAGGCATAACACGATCACATCTTACTAGCTTATAAATAACCTTCATTTAAAAAAAAAACTGTTGCAAAATGAACTGATGGTATGCACCAACGTAATACGGACCACTGCATGGAAATCCCTGCTCTAGGATGGACATCTTACCACTTCTAAAATCCTCAGAAACTTGCACGTCTAACAGCACATATTTCTGGTTTTCTTACTTACACTCTTCTCCATCAGGATCTGTGACACATTGTTCTGAGGGCTTATCTGCCAGGAGTTTTTCATGAAGAACCCAATGGCACTTGAGTATCTGTCAACAGTCGGAGTGAACTTCTTGAATGTGCATTTTGTCATCCTGACAGGCCCATCATAAATCTGGAATCCACGAATAGGGAACGTCCTGTGGGATTTAAGAACAAGCACAGTCCTGTGTAAAAAGCTTGGACAAACTCTGAGTCCTCCTGAAAGCATAAAGATACTAACAGGTAGCTAAATCACCTTTTCTTTGACAAAACTGGGATCTGCACACTTATCACACAATTAAGGAAAGATGAAACTCTACTGAACATCCTCTACATGGTAAGGCTCAAATGCCAGAGTCATATGCTTGCCTAAGACTGTAAACTGGGGTTAAGCAGTTCAAAAACCTTTTCCCTAGCCACCCTGGAGCTCATCACCACAAGGAAGACCCAAAGGCTGTGCGGCAGCATTGCTGTCAGGTTCCTGTTCCAGGGCAAACAGGTTTCCCTGTAAAACATCAGCATGGATCAGTCAGACTCCCTGGAGGAAAGTCTGTCTTTGGAAGCGTCAAGTGGTGCAGCAGTTTGTCCTCTCCATACAAGACATTTCACACGAGGTCACTGAGACCTAGTACACAGCATTTCATACAGAAAAGCTGTTTCTGAAGTATCAGTCCATGGATGTGTTGTCAAGACATCAGTATTGAAGGAGACACCACTGGAGTCGCAGGTAAGGGTCCGCCCCTTCCATGGTTTGTTCTGAGAAGATGCCAAATTTTGTTCGGGCCTGGCTGTGTTTGATTAAAGGGTGGCCTGCACCAGGTTCACAGATGGTAATGAAGCTGGCTAGTAGCACCTTGGAAGTGTAGGTCAATGCCTACAGAGTCCAGAAAGAGTTGCTCAGACACACAAAGTGGGCACACAGACTCTCTCCAGCCTGGGGGTGGCCAAGGCCCAGATTTGCTCCCCAGCCCTGATGTTTTCCTTACTGGTTGGCTCCAGAGATTCAGAAACACTTTGCCAGTCAAAAACACCAAGTACAAAGGGTATTTCTTGACCATATAATTCCTCTTCAATTTTGAGAGCTGTTACCTCAACAGCTGGGTTTCGTACAATCCCTACATCCCACTTTGTACAATGGTGCAAGGACAGGTATCAGACATTTAGGCATACTCCTTTCCAAGCATACATGGCTTAACAATATGATTAGAACTTGCTTATACTGCAAAGGAGCTTTTTTTGCAATTGCAATTAAAATTACAGCACTGATAATAATTGAGGATTGCTCTAATTACCCTTGCTGCTGTTCGCAGATCCCATTCCTGTGTCACATATGGCTGAGACATAACAGTCGTGGCTGTGTTCATGGCATGTCTGCTGAGTATTAATAGTTTTACATTCCTCATAGAGGGTTTCATAATTGATGAGCATCACCAAAAACAGATGAGGGTAGAATTTAGGCTTGGGGAAGCACAACTTGCTATAACTACATGGTTAGGGACCACGGTTGCTAAACAGGAGGTTGTGCTGCTATCAGAATACAAAATAACATACAGCTACTGAAAGAGAAATAACATGTAATAATGACAAAAGGTTTCAGCTTTGTCAAACCAGCCATGTTTGCCCAGCTACACCGGCAGGAGGGATGATAGCTTGGTATATGGGAGCTGCAACATCAGCGTGATGCTGTGCTACTGAAGTACTGCACAAAAGCCATTTGGTGTCTTTCAGATTCTCTAATCCATTCTCCAGTCACTAATAAATTCAGCAGAAAATTAAATCAAACACATTCAGGTGAGCATTCTCTCAAGCTGTTGCCTGAAGAGTGAGTTTATTTGGATGCTTATTATTTCTAGCCTGTACAATGATTTATACACCCAGCATAAATTACTTATTGGTAGTCACATTTCATTCCTGAGGCTTTTGTTCTAGCTTATACTAAGACCAAGAGGAAATGGCAGAAGAAAAACTCACTTGTTTCTGGGTAGTGTTCTGTACTCTCCACTTGCTGCTTTTCCCCAGTAGCTGTTTTGGCCTCCCTGAGACCCAAAATTGCTGCTTTCTCCAACAAAAATGGAGTGTGTCACCTCTAGGCTGGAACCTTCATCTGTTGGGAAAGTCCCATCACTACGAGCAAAGAATCAGGTAACTATGCATCACCATAGAAATTATGAATTAACACTTTTAATTACACCACAGATACAGTAAAACTCCTTTCTTAATTTGCAAAAAGAAAAAAAAATCATTCACTGCTTTAAGGGTGCTTTAAAATCTCTTTAGAAATCAGCAAGTTAATACTGAGGTAGTTTAGTGCTCAGGCATCTGTAACAGAGGTAACTTAGCCTGGGTAAAACCAGCTCTATAATATAATTGCTCTATACTGAGTTGCTTTATAGATTTTTAGCTATATCCCTGAAGTGAGAGACAAATATCACTGACTCTCACTGCCTGCAGTATGCTTTGATTTTGCAGGTCTTCTGCAAGAGGTATGCAAAGGGCAGCAGCAGGACCATGGCAGACACCAGCAGAGGAGACAGAAGACTTATTGTGCTACCACATGGGATCACCACAGCCACCCTGCCCTGGCAGCACACAAGCCACAAGCAATGCTGCCCCACTGGGATAGAGCAGAAGAAGAGCCTCCCAAAAGCAGAGCCAGATGTTTAGTCTACAGGTTCAGGACCTACTGCTCAAAAAGAAGTATTTGGCAATTACCATGTATTCCCCAGACATGCTGAGGAAAGAGAATGAAAGGCTTAATTGCCCCTTGTATTAATGGCTGCCCAGGGAAGACTTTATGTGATCTGGGAGGGAAAAGTGAGGTTTCTTGTGTCTTACAGTAACTGCCAGAGAAGTGCCTCAGCTGCCACTCTTCAGCCTGTTGCAGTGAGGGGAAAAATAGGAAGAAGTTCCATTTTAAGAAATTACCTTGCCAGAGTGAGTCCAATTCCGTTGTCTGAAAACCTAGGACAGAAGAAATAGAGGTGTAAACGATGAGGAATGTCTGTGGTGAGTCTGGCCTACAGGCCAGGAGGGGAATGCTATAACGCGTAGTTAAAGTAACCTACCCGGAGTTGCAGAATTTAATGTCACCACCTCTAGCCCAGGCCCCATGGTCATTGTTTTTAAAAGCAATAAGACCATCAATCATGGCAGGAACTCGCGGCTTTTCGGGATCAGCATCTTGATGCGGACGAAACCTGAAGCAAAGATCTTAGTTAATGCGGCACAGGAGACATAGGAATCAGGCTCAGACAGAGGAGGTTGTGCCTAGCAGACCTCATTTGACTTCCACACATCAGAATGGTGGGCCTAAAGAGGTGATATGCCCTGGATGAGAGTCAAGCTATTAGCTTGATTTCATTTCTGTGCCTTGGTACAAAGCAGAAAACAAGAAGCATGCATAAAGGTGAAATTCTGGTCCCAGTGAAATCGACAAGTGATTTCTCACGAGACTTCAACAGCCCCACATCTACGCCCTAATTTGATTCAGTGTGATTTTAGAGGCATAGAAAACATTCTTCCAAAGTCACTTGGGCCCTTTTGTAATTGTCTTTACAAGGTCCATTGAGAATCCCTGGGTTGATGCTAGAAAATCAATTAGGCACTTTCAGGAATCCTATTCAGCAAAGATAATGGAGTAATTGAAGCTGCTTTCCTTGCATGTACAGACCAGACCTCCATATGCTTCTGTGTCTCCTGGAAGAGAAGCTATGATATGAAAATAGGATTCGCCTTGGGAGCTGGGAGGTTCTCAATTACTTGCAGGCTATTTCTTGCCATGCTGGCTGTTAATGGTAGATTTGTGCTGTGTTTGGGAAAATATCACCATTGCTTTTTCTGAGTCTGCCCTCACCTACTTCTTCCAGCTGCTGTACTAGAGAACGTGTCTCCTTGGTGCTCAAGGGGATGACCTTGGCAGGGAAATCTCACAAAGGGACACAAAATCACCCTTTCAGCTATACAGGAGCATAGCATATGACATTGATAGGGGATGATGGAGGAGGAAAAAAGCCAAAGCTCCATCAGAAGCAGGGCCCAATTTCTGCCAAAGTCTCCTCACACAGACCCATAGGACTGCAGCAAGTGAGAAAATGGCCTTAATTTACTTGCTTCTGCTCTGCGAAAGGAAGCTCAGAGATTGTAAACCAGCTGACAAAAAGTTCTGAGGCTACTTGACCTTCCTCATTAATCCTAGACCAGACTCAGCAGTCTCTTACATCATCATTCAGATGTAACTTATTTTAAATAATTAATAAGAAATGTTGGTGATTACAAACCGGCCAATGAAATAATGGGGTCTGGATCCCCTTCCACATGCTTCACTGCTTAGTCCTTATAACCCCAAGTGTATGTGTATCATTTTTTGGTCCACAATAATAGTTAAGTGCATAGCTATGAAGTATTTGCCTCTACACATCAGAGATAGCTTGTGTGTTTTCTTCAGATGCTCCAGCTATAATGAGGCACTAATCATCTGCTAAATACAGTGCAGAAGCCAAGAAACAATACAAGGATCCAAAATACTTAACCATACGGCATGTGCTTACCTGGCATTATCGACAGTGAGATACTCTCTGGGATCTTCAGCATTGGCTCTCGTTGTCTTTACTCCTTTTCCAATAAACAAACCGGCCTGAAAATGCACGCGACTCCAATTATTTTAACAGATCACTGAACAGAAAGCCAAAGTCCCAGACTTTTACCAGCAAACACGGGCAGCCAATGCATGAGAATACAGTGAGCGCCTGCAGCCTGGGCTTTATCTTCTCTTTAGGTGTCACTTGGCACTGCTTAGCATGACATTAGCACAGGATGTAGCACGCTGATGTCAGGACAGAGCCTGCTCTGCCATATGTTATGCATCAGCATTGTGGGCTGTCTTCTGACCCAAAGCAAGGCACCGAACTCCCACTCTCTCCCTCTCTCTTGCAGAAAGCTATAAAGGACTCTGCCAAGATCTTCATAGTTTTGTGGAAAAAGAGTGTTGTTAAGAAGTGAGATTTTAAATGAAGAGTGACGAGTCCCCCGACAGTCAAAAGAGAACATGAGCAGTTGTAGCCAACTTCAAGACTTAGGGCAAAGCAGCAGCTGTCACGGACCAAAATGTAAAGCACAGATGACACAGAACAGCACTGATTTCCATCTAGAATCCTGAGAAATAAGTTAAAATGCTCTTTATAGCTTACAGGTTACATTTTCATGTCAACAGTGTATTTGGGGGAGAAAGTGTTTTTCTTGGAATTACTCTTGAATTTTAGGTCTTATTTTTCAAAGGTGATGAGCAGATCCTGGCACAAACAGCTTCTGCTCATCCCCCTACGCCCTTATACCACTGTGGCCAACAGCAGTGCTCAGCCTCCTGTTTGTCATTCCTTAAATCTCACTTAGTAGTAGGTGTACCCGTGGCCTGGGCTCATACCCTCTAACACAGGCACCAATTGAAGTGCCTGAAACAGGACCTCCATTCTGCACAGCTCCCTCTTTGCTCATTAGAAACAGCATCAACCCCAGAAGTTGACTGTGTCTTGATATAGTGTTAGAAGAACTTCATGAAAATGTAAGACACCCATGATCGCCTGATTTCAGGGCACCACACACAATCAGCCCCAGGTCATACAATTGATGGAAACATAAAAAAAACATCCACGTGCCTTGAAATTGGAGTGGACTCTGTTGTTGTAAAATACTCCCAAGGGGGTATATTCAGCCTGCCCCTCTGGATATTGCCCCTCAGACTGTCCAGTGGGAACACGGTGGAAGATGTACCATATCCCGACATCCTAAAAGACAAAGTAAGGTCTGAGAAATGGGACACTGCAACTAATGACACAGGTTATCCTGGGGATTTAGGGTATCTACTATTCTGTCCAGATTTCTGACCTGAGCCTGCCAAACATGCAAATCCCAGGGGCACATACTAGCCCATACTCTTAAACCTCCCAGCTAATCCTTTGGAGTGCACTGGGGGTCATTGGGTTTTAAAAATGGTTATATTGTGGGTGAAACTCAGACGGTTTATTAGAAAACATAACCTTCCTCATATAGGCACATTAAACAAACATGATTTGCAGAAATGTCAAAGATTAAAAAAAAGGAGAAAATATGTATTTATAAATACACATATAAAATTTTATTGGGCTTTTAAGTATTAAATACTAATAAAAATCAACATTTGCTAGGAGATATCACACACCATTCCCAGCCACAATAGTGAGAGAAATCAGTGTGAGAACTGCAAGCAAATACTTGTTCTTAACAGAGACAAGGGTTGCAGAAATACATACCCCAGTTTTACAATAGATTACTAAAAAGTCATTGCCCTCATGTTAATTACATCAATAAAAGTAGAATATATGGGAACCAGAGGCAATGCATAGCTTTTGCCATTAAATGATTTTACCTGAGCACCAGCCGCTGCATTCTCTATTAAGTTGTTGTTTGGATTTGCAATCCAGAAAGTGCTGACAGCCCTAAAAAAATCAAAATCAAAATGATCCTAAGCAGTTACCAAACAGGAATGGATACATTTTCATTGCACTGCACTGGACTTGAGCCACAACTCTCCTAATGACTTTAAAACTTCACATAACCTTTTAATGATACTCTTTAAGGAAAAGAAATCATCTAGTACTATCAGATACGTTCATTTCTGGAGCCACATTCTGAACCTTCTGTAAATTACATGAGACCGTTAACACAAAATCTATGTTCTGTTAAATGCAGCTGGAGGAAGCCAAGTATCTTTTTTTTAATTATTATTATTTTTTATTTATATTTTTTTAAGTTAAACAGCTTTGTACACTGCCTGAAAAGTGAACTTCTGGTTTGTGTTTTGGATCTTGAGGGGCAATGGCAGGAGGTATGGGATCCTTTATGGATTTTAGGAAGCTTCTATGTGGAAAACTAAACAAAGGTCCATGCAAACCACAAATGGCTCGTTAAGTAGGGGATTAAGGACACATTATTTTGATGTTTGTTCAAGAAAGGAGTTTGCTACAGAGGGAAGATGAGCAGTGGCAGAAACAGAAGCCAAATATAGTTATGAAAACACTGTCATCTGTTGGCTTGCTTCAATTTGATAACATCTTTTGCAACAATAAAGACCACATGTAAAAACACTAAACCTTTTCTCATGACCACACCGATTAATTTGATCATTCTAAGCAGATCCCAATCATGTTTTATCCACAATGACCATTATGGAATCAAGAATTCACACTCTTTTGTATTAACAGAACCACGAGATAGGTGCAAAATAAATTAACCATACCAGCAGCCCTTGCATTTCAATGACAATAATGATAACTAAGTGGGATTGTTCACACAAATCAGAAAAATTTGTTTGACTACTGCATCCTTTTCCTGAAAAAGTAAAAATACAAATTTCCTTGGCTAAAGCGGGTACTATCAGGATATTTCTTATTGTTAAATTACTCTCATTGTAGTTTAGGTTAATCTGTTCATTCTCACTATATCTCCTGAGGTACACTAGATGTTCATGCACTCATGTGCTGTTGACCAATTTACTCTAGTGCACCAGCCTAAATTCAGCCGTGGTGAAATAAGTGATATTTTTGCCAGCCTATACCAGGGCTGGAGCAATTTGATTTTTCAGACAGGTTTCATGGCGCATTCAAAATCCAACTTAAAACTAATTGAAAACGGTCCAGAAAAAGCAAAGAGCTCTAATATATTTATGACTCTTAGGAAACAGAGACAGGAATAACCAGCAGCAGATATTCCTTGCTTAGGATTCATGCAGGTGTTAAAAGATATCACCACAAGCAAAAATACGGTCACATAGCTAAATAATTTTAAGATGAGAAATGACAGAAAAAGCTACAACTTTTCATTTAACATCAAACAGCCCCCTTCAGAAGTTTCACACCCCAGCTTTCTTTGGGACCCAGCTATAACGCATACAGCCTGATTACAGCTCCCAGAGCACTTACATGCAGTCAGTGCTCGGCACAGGAATGTAATCTCCGTAGACATTGCTGCGGATGTTGAGGCACATTGCCTCACTGCGATCCGAAGGCAAGATCGTTCCTGGCTTTGTGAGGAGGCCCAAATTGTGATAGAAAGTATTGCGCTGCTCCGTCCCATCTTCCAGGAAGAAACAGTGCCCCAGAGTGTTATAGCCAATGGTGTCTTTGATCTGGGAAAAAGTATACAGGCCATCAACCATAATGCTAACAACAGCGGGAGCTATAATTGATGTGCTTTGCTTATCAATTAATGCCCAAAATGTTCATGGAGTGGTTTTGCCATCCCTCTGCACAGAAGAGCAGTGCATAGGCAGCAGTCCTGGAGCCAACTCAAACTACACTCAGTTTGCATAACACTGAACTGATCTTCTTACACAGTGAAACTGCTATTAAAATTATTCAGGGAAAGACCACACACATAATTAAAGGAAAACTGCAAAATACTGGATTTAAAGCTGCCTTCAGCTCTAAGAGATAATAATTGGTTCAGTGTCACGGAGTAAGCATCTGCATAAAGACAAGTGCGTCTTGCATGATAAACCAGCAAGTTAGGATGGTTAATGAAGACATTTTCATGAGTTGCAACACTTCCCAAATAAAATAAGAAAGTCTTTAAAATGCACCAGTGAAGTAATCTATATTAACGAGATTTCTGTTCTTTCTTCGCTCTCAGAAGGTGCACAGCCACTTCATTCCTGTAATGATCAGCTTGGGCAGAGATGGTATTTTACTGTTTCAGTCTATTTAATATTAATTGACATGCAGAGGGATATTGCATTAAACCCTAATTTGACCAAGAGGACTTAGCACAAGCTTCCTTTGATGTACAGTCTTATGAAGATAAAAATTCAGAAATCCTTCTTTTAAATGTAAATACCAAATCAGGCTAGTTAAAATACCAGCCATTTGTTACTAAATCTTACTGAAACCTTAACTTTGTACTCAAATAATCCCTGTCAGCGTATTGATTCACTCTTCATGCATACAAAATTCCTGTTGACGTCAGAGTTCTGTCTGTGTAAAACTGTAAGATTAATTAATATTAACCTACGTGGTTATTTCTGTATACTTGAGGGATACTTGAATTAAATCCAGATTAATATCCTGGGATTTCCCCTTAATAGGCTGCAACTGTATGTAACATCTGGAGTCATAAATGGTATAGTTCCCATAGGTATATCTCCATTGGATTTCATTGCTTGCCTGGCAGTCACCCCTCAAATTTGTCATCTGCAGCTCTTGTTTCTGCCTGGATGAGGTGTTCAAGAGAGTTAACAATAACACACAACACAGCTGAGTACCCAGCTGCTCACTGATACAGCCTGGGAAATCCACTGAGACCCTGCACACAGGTACAGTGGCTTGAAATGAGCTGCAAGGAGGATAACAGAGAATCTAGATGCAGTAATGCTAAACATGTCCCTGCCAACTTGGAAATACAGATAGGAAATGGATTTAGATAAAAATACAGGTGTCCTTGTCAGCTGCTAAGAACAGCAAGCCTGGTTACTTCAACTCTCCCAAAAGACAGACGGAAGCTGCTAAGGAGGCTGCGGAAGACTATTTTTGGGAAGAAACTGTAACAACAAACTGCTTGCTGTTTCAGACAGCATTTCAATTGTAGAGTTTCATTCTGCTGAATTTAGCTGAAATTTGGCTAATCTGAGCTTCAGCCAGCTGCATTAAAAAACAGCCTTGTATCTGAAAACAGGTTTTAGCTTGGATTAATATGATTAATCACAGCTTTGTAATTGCATGGCAGCTCAGAAAACTTACATAAATGAAACTATTGATCACTCTCCTCATCAGAAGTAACGTAATTTAAAGATCTCTTACATTTCAGTGAAAGATAAGGGTCCATGCCATTACATCAAAACCCCAATAACTGATCAATTCTGGCACATCACAGCTAGGAACTACATGCTTGGAAACAAGCCCACCTGTGGCACTGTGACAGTGGCATATTACTGTGTGTGACAGCATGAAACACTGTCCTTAACACAGGTAACAACCCCTCTGGGATGTCCAACACTGGATGACCGAGGTAACTCTACACAGGGAATTATAAATAGTTCAGCAACACAATATAAGTGACCTTTATGCACTGCAACATTAGACATGAAGGGCTACAGTAGTTAGTGTACATCTGACGTGTGCCAGGGCAGTGAGAGGTATGTCACTGCCTGCTTCCCACCGAGATGGGTAACCCAAGTTGCTGCACCACCGCACAAACCTGGCACACAAGAGCAGCAGATGGGAGAAGGGCCTTGCAGACAGCACACTGTTTGACCTGTACACATAGCAGCACAAAGCACAGCACTCCAGCAATGTATGTCTAAAATTACATCCTCTAAACCCGCAGGACAGGAGTGGGATAAACCCACCTATCTGGTTTGTACTGCTTCAAGGGCTGAAGTTTCATAATGTGATGCTAAATCCAGTACCCATCTCTGTTATTTAACTGCCTTGCTCAGATACACATGCTCTTCTCTGGAGCTGCAGTTTATTGTAATTTCTTTTAAAACAAGGTTTTTCATTACATTTTAATTACTCTTAATGGCCGTATTGAACCACAATTCTTCCATAGGATCACATATTTAGCCTTTACAAGAAAACCTGTTCACTGATTCATGGACTCAAAGCCGTCAATGGACACATACTGGGGGGATGGATCTCACTCTGATTCTTGATCTCACAGCTACTGCATCACACACATCCAGATAAACCCTTGACAACCTCACTTTTGATAAAGACCAAGACCATAAACCATTCTTCTCAGGACCAACATTAGCATAAGGCTTAATTTTTCATCCCTGGCAGATTCCTTTAATTCCAGAGGTTTAATACCAATGGGAGGAGAGAAGAAGTTAAACTACATCCACACACCCCAAGCAATTCTCCTGTCACCTAAAGGTTCTGTACACAAAGCAGGCTCTACAGCCAGAGCAAACCATGCATATAAGAAGTCAATCAATAATTTTTCGTGATCTGGACAATACAAATGCAATTTAGGATCATGAAAATTGGGACTGGGCTGTCCATGTCCCAGTTACATAAGTCCAGCATCACGTTTCTGTGAATACAACCTTTTGAAGGGACCCTTTCACACACGGGTCCCACCTGAACACCTCTAACTCGTGTCTTACACAGCTCCATGTCCTGGGTTGAGTTTTCAGGAAAAACACAGGAGGTTATGAGCAGTTTAGGGAGTGTCTGCCTGAGCACACACCAGGTGAATGAGGAAATGCCCACAGACACCAAAACACTGTTCAGGGTCCTGCACAGCACACACCAACTGGATGTGTCGGGGCTGGAGCTGGAATCTGTCTTTTCCAGCTGGGACATGTATGGCTTTCTAGGGGGTTTTCTGAGTTTCTCTCCACAACACCCTTGCGAGGATCTGTTAGAGCCAAGTTCCTGAGGGTTTTTCTGGCACTGAAGCAGACATTTGGGTCTGTCCCTCTCATATTTCATTCCCTTTGTCATGTGAATATCTTTGTATATATTTCACATTGCTCTGCCTTGAATAATCCCTGTCTCTTCTTATCTCCTTTGCAAATTAAAGGCCCATTGCTCAGCCGTGTCATAAAGTCCATCGCTTTAATTTTAAATGAAAGTTCCTATCATTGCAATTTGTCCAGAATAACATGGCAAAGATTTCACTATATATCATCGCACCTTTAATAATATTTACTAGGCAATACTAAGAACTTGAAATTCATTTCAAAGAGCTGCACTAACAGAGCAACAGTCCTAACCTGAACACCAGTCAAATGAAGTTGACAAGCCTGGACATTACTTGGAGTAAAGGTGCCTTGCATCAATAACCTATTTTCTCCTTGTATCGCAAATGGTTCTTGGTACTTAGCAGTACCTAAGCAAAGAAATAAACTCAGTACTAATAAAATATATTTCCTACCAGAAGTCCATGAGTCCCATGTATGGCAACACACCTAGAGAAGCAGTGGTGGATAGCCAGGTTATCAAGGTATGTTGGGTGTTCATATCCTCCCCTCTCATCCACATCCTCAGCCAAGTGAAAATGCACAGGGTAACTGCCCAGGATTTGCTGCCCCATGTTTTTCAGTTCTACTCCTGACAAGTGAACAGAGCTAAAATTCCTTAGGATCTGTCGAGACAAATGTAGATGATTACACTGTAGGCATTACAACAGAAACAGATGCAAAAAGAAAATCACCTTTTTTCTCTCTTATTAGGCAATATGCTTGCAGAGTAACAGAGGGCCTGATCCCAGAAGGAGGTGCCAGTTCCATGCCCTGGCTCAGAGCAGCATGCCAGAGGCTGCCTACAGGCACAGGGCTGCCAAGGACCAGCTGCCAAGCAGCATGTGCAGTGTTTAGCAACAGCAGTGTATGACAAGGAACTCCTGCCAGCTACAGAAAGGGGCAGCGATTACTACCCGGCTCTATTTCCTGGCAGCTTTATCCCTGTCAAGTGAGTTCAGACCTGCCCAGCTCCCTGATTTCCACTGATAGAGAAGTAACTCTACACAAAGCTCCTGCAACAGCAAGGCTTTGCACCTCCACCAAGAACACATGGGACAACCAAAAAGAGACAGAGCATGACAGGGTGAGACCCAGCACTTCTCTGAGCCATGAGGGGTGAGGGAAGCTCTGCAGAAAGCACGATTTCTACAGTGACATCTCATGAACTGTGCAACTTCATACCAACCCTACTGACAGCAATGCCACTAAGGAATCCCCACTAACCCAGAGAAGGGTATGCTTTTGCACACACAGTGGAGAAAACAGCACAGTATCATTGCAAGGCTGGTTTTGCAAAATTCCCTTCTTCACAGACAAGTATAGTTTTTCCCTTAGACACAACAGTAGTTTTATGCATTATATTGCTTAGGAAAGGAACTGTCTAAAACACCCGCAGGCATGTGCATTAAAAATTACTCACTTTAATATGTCCTCCAAATGTATCAAAGGAGAAAAACTGGCACTGATTTTGTCCATAACAGGAGTCTTCCATTTCTCCTTGAATAAGTATATTTCTAGTCAGAAGGCCGACCTCTGCCCTCATATCGATGCCATCCATGACTTCTCCAATGTGAAGATAAAGTGGGCTACCTATGAAAATCAGAAACCTCTTTATTCAGGGTGAGCACTTAATCTTCATTGAAGGACTACAAAGGACTGATGCCTCTGGTCAAGCTTCAGGTCCCAGTATAATAGTGGGAGCTTCACCTCTGGTATGTGCCCATGTGTTTATGGGACAAAAATCTAGCTAAAAGGACAAGTAAATGTAAAATGTAAAAGACAAGACAATGTAAATATTTACCACAAATGAGTAGCTTGATAAAAATATTTCTTACCATCAATTTTCACTTGGTTACTTTTACATTCAGGACAAGGAAGGAGATTAAACTCTTCAGCCTGATGCATAGAATAATCTGTACTGGCAACAACGATCCTGTCACCAGGTAACCAACTGGTAACCTCATCCACCATGTGGAGAATTATTCCATTGGAAGCTTCCACTTTAAATCCATTACGAGGCACCCCTGAAAAATGGAGCAATCAATTATTTTTGCAGTTGTACATAACACAATCATGCAGTTAGTGGAAGAGCATATCAATTTTATTTTTATGTAGGTAACTGGGTGTAATAGAGGGGATTTAGCCATTAAACATGCCAATGCTGCTCTTTGTAGGCAGCTGAAACTTTGAAAGAGTGTTGTCAGCTTGGTCACCATCCATGCAAGAACAACTATGGTATTTCCATATGTGCCATGTCTGGAAGTGTTCAAGGATAGGATGGATGGGACTTTGAGCAACCTGGTCTAGTGGAAGGTGTCCCTGCCCATGGCAGGTGGTTGGAACTAGATGAGCTTTAAGATCTTTTCCAACCCAAACTATTCTGTGGTTCTATGATTAGCATTACACTGTTTGGATTCACAGCAGCCGGAAAGAGCAGAGCAAAGTAACAGAAGACAAGCGATTGTTGGGGCAGAATGAACCTTTTATCCATCCACTGAAAGCAGTAACGGTAAACCGTGTCCCGTCGTAAGTGAGGAATTCTCTTCGGGCTACTGCTAACCCCGTGGTTCCACTCCCGTGGTACTCCCGTTTATCCTCTGCTGTGGAAGACTTATTCCCTCCTAGGATACCCACCAGCGCCCAGGGCTGCCTGAGGGAGACGGAAGGAGTCGGTGACATGCCGAGCCCCGCACCCTGCGGAGCTCTAGCAGCAGGGGTTCCAGGGCTGTGTGTCCCTCCCTTTTCCCCCCGATCCCTGCCCGCTCCGAGCCCCCGGGCCGCCAGCCGTGGCCCCGGCGCTCCGGAGCTGTCCATGGTGTTGCCGTTGGCCCGCGCCCCCCCTCCCGCTGCCCCTCACCTGTGCCTCAGGCCGGCGATGTGCGCGCTGCCCATGCGGTCCCGCAGCAGCAGCCGCGTCTCCAGCGTGAGGCTGCGGGCGGCAGAGTCCCCCACGGCGGCCGCCACCACCGTCCCGAGGGGCTGCATGGCCAGGAAGGAGCGCAGCCGCTCGCACGCCCCGTGCCGCAGGTGCGTGTCGAAGCGCGCCGCCGCCAGCACCCGCGCAGTGCCGGCGTCCAAGATGCGGAGGTTGAGTCCGCGGCTGCCCCAGCGCCTCTCGGAGGAGTAAGGGCCGTAGCGGAGCCCCCCGGGGTACAGCGTTTTGCCCAGGAAGGTCCAGGAGCGGGGCCGTCGGCCGTGCAGCTCCAGAACGCCGCGGCGCCCCACGCCCAGGAACTTCTGCCCAAAGCCCTCCACGGCCGCCCCGTCGGTAGCCCGCCCGTAGAGTGAGATGGTGGCCCGCGAGCCATAAGGGCAGCGCTCTGAGCCGATGTGCAGCTCCCCGCCGTCGTGGATGAGGATGTAGCGGGCTCGCAGGGTGATGGGCGGCCCGCGGGGACGGTCGGTGAACACCAGAATCCCTGCGGGAGACAGAAGAAAGAGGGAGCGGGGCTGAGGGTCGCGCTCGGGCGGGGCCGGGAGATGCCCCCCACCGGTAGTCACAGCCCGGCCGCTCGCCCGGGCTCCAGCGGTCCCGCTTACCTCCGTCGCGGATGACGAGGGAGTGAAAGGCAGCGGAGCGCTCCAGGCGCAGGGCCGCCCCCCGGCCAACCACGGCGGCGCGGCTGGTGTCGGAGCGGGGTGTCCACGGGGCCAAGTGCGGGTCGGCCTCCGGGCAAGTCCCTGCAAGAGATGGGCGGCAGCGGCGGGGCGCGGCGGGGCGCGGAAAGGCACGGAGAGGCGCGGTACCAACCTGATGCGCTGCCGTCGCTCGTTGCTCCTCGACGCGTCCCGCGGCGGCGCCGAGACCGCGACTGTGTTCCAGGTGCGGTTCCGGCGCAGAGGGCAGGAGGAGCCGCTGCTCCCCGGTGCTCCCCCGGGAGCCCCCGCAGCAGTTACCTGCCGCCCATAGCCGCGGGCATCCCTGCCGCAACACGTGCGCCGCCGCGCCGGCTCCTTCCCGCGGACTCGCACGGGGTCGGCGCAAAGGCACATTCGGCTTTTGATGTGTTTTGAGATTTTTGTCCTCTTTTCTCCGCTTAAAGTAGCAAGATCAACACCAACGACCCCCCCTCCCCGGCTCCATACAACCCCGGACACGGCGAGGCAACCGCAACAGCAACAAGAACAGAGAGCCGGCGAGAAGAAAACCCCAGCGGCAGATGGACGAGAGACAACAGCGAGTTTCAAACTTGAGCTGCAAAGACCGCTTACCGGCAGCGCCGAGCCTCGAACTTTGTTTGCCGCTTCTCGGGAGCTCCCGACCGTTCTGCCGGGCTCCCCGGCGGTGGAGGCAGGGGTGGGCAGGGGCAGGCAGGCGCAGGCAGCTCCCGCTACTCCGCTCCGGCTGCCTCCCCTCCGTCTGCCTTTTTATATCCATCTCCCAACCGCTGGCGGTGCCCGCACTGTTTACAGCGGCGGAGCTGCTGGCTCCTCCCAGCCGGGGACGATCCTTCCAGCCTGGACGTATATCTGCAACCGGCGGTTCCATGCCAAGGGGAGTACCGCTTCCCGCAACCAAAAGTCTTCCCCTGCTCCGAGCCCCCGGGGTCCCCATCGGACTCCCCAGGGTGATGGGTGAGTCTCGGCCCGAAGGCTCTGTGCAGACCCGCGGTGCCCCCGCTATGTTCAATGTCCGAAACAAAGCATGTGTCCGGGATGTCAGGTGCCCCCCAGGAAGAGCAGGGAGCTGAGGAGCCCCAGCCCCTGATCTGATCACAGCGGCTTGGCATGCCTTTGCCCACCTTAGAAGGTGTCTGGCCCCTCTGCCACCTTCCCGGGGGGGTGTTTTGCCCTGTGCTGCCTGTGTCTGGCAGATCCATGGAGAACACCGTAACCTGGCAGTTGTTGAAGTTCCCCTGAGAATGGGTGAGCAGAGGGGTATCTGCTACTTCACCTCCTAACCTGCCAAATCAACCTGTAGTCAGAACCGGTGGTGAAAGAGAGGAAGCCTTGGAAGGTGCTCTGGCAAGAGGCTGGCTCAAAGAAACCCGTGTGGTTCAACTCACATGACTTGGGACTGTGCTCCCGACTATTGCGAGTTGCTGTTTGGATTCAAGTCTCGGAGCACCATGAACCCCAGACTCAGAACTCCAGACATTGCACTGCCCACAGAAGGACCATCAGACACTGGTTTGTTTTCCATGAACCAGAACAGCTATACCATAGAGCACAGCTGAGCTTCCAGGTGACACATAAAGACAGGTAACAGCTGTTCTCCCTCCGGAGTCTACACAGATCCCTTCATCTCAAGTCCAGAGCCTCACATCCAGAGAGGATAAGACCAGAAGCTGTCAGGTGACAATGCCAGCCGCTGCTCCTGTGCAGCATCAAAGCCAAAGGGATGCAAAGCCACAGGCACCGATCTCAGAGACATTTGTGTGCCATCATCTGGTCAAACTGCTCCAATCTGTCACCTCTGAAATTTATTCTGGTGCAGGATTTCTTTCTGACAGAGGGCATAAAGAGCCTATAGTCATGTTAATAAGGAGCAATTGCTGTCAGACAAAATATGGGAACAGACTGGAAGCAGGAGGTGGGTGAGGGGCACAGCTATGCCCCACACTCCACAAAACAGCTCGGGAGAGGGAGTCGTGTTCACTTGTGTTAAACAAGACCCATTCACCCTCTGATACCCTGTCCTGCGAGCCAGGGCATCGCTGAATGTGAAGATAAGCCTCCAGCCTACAGAAACACATCAGATAACCCTCCTTCATTTCAATACTCCATAAATACAGGGAAACATCAGAGCTGCCACCTCGACTGCCAGCTGTTCATCCATCATTTAGTGCTGGCACTTCTATTCCTGTCTCAAATAAGCTTTTGTCATTTTCCTTCCAAAAAAAAGTGGCCTTACTCAGCATCATGCCTCACTCTTATCTGAATATGACACATATGAATGTAGGTCATGGGAAAGTGGAGCTGTTATCAGAGGTACAGGAGGCAGAAAGTTTTATCTACCACTGGAAATTTCAGGCAAGAAAAGACAAATTGGAGTATTTTGCCATAAAACACACTATTTTTTCTGAATTCAGTGGTTCCAGCAGTACAAAATATGAGGTAAAAGAGAACTTGAACCATTTAAGCCTGGAAGAGAAGTAGAAATCTCATACACTTTTCTTTAGAATACTCTAAAAGATTTCATGGACATGCAATCTAAATAAAAGGTAACGGTTAACCTGACATAGAAATAGTGGAAATAAACATAACACAGGCTTCGGTTCATACTAAACGTTGTGCTGGCCTCATGAAATAGTCAGTGAAGCCAAAGCTGCTACTCTTTACATGGGGTCATCCTGAATAAGAACTGCACGTTTTTGAGGTGCGAGCACTGTTTAAGCCACTGTCCCTCTTTACCCTCAAAAGCCACCGGTCAGATTCTTTTCCTGAAGATCTACACTCAGGAGAATTGTTTCAGGATATTTCCCGTTGTACAAAGCGTTCAGGGGGCTGAGGAACAAAATTTCAGAGTAAAGGAGACTGGGCACATCATCCTGCTTTTCTGAAGGCTCCTGTCTCCATTTAAGGAAAGCACAGAAGCACCTACCACTACCTACAGAGTGCTGCTCGGGGGCTAGACTGTTCTCCCTCCACTCCAGATTCCAGGTTGCCAGGTGATTTCTGTTTCACAGCAGCACTGATTTGAAGCATACACTGCCTGTTTGAAGCTCACATCACCATGCTGTTCTAGGATGCGTCCACAGCTCAAGAACATTCCCAAACATCCTCACACCTGCCAGTGGGAAATCCTGACTAATCCTGCCTTCAACAAACAGCTGTTAAACTCTCCCTCACAAAAATAACCAACACAACCCCTCCTTCAGGCATTATTGTGGGTTATAAACCGAAGTTCACCTTTCTAGCAAAAAAACATTGGGTCACTTTCTGTAAGGGGCTGCCAGGCATAAGGTGACCTCTCCAACCCCGTGTCTCAGTGACTGTGGTGCTTTGCTTACAAACACGATCAAAACGCTCAGTCACAAGGATCAATGACTGGAGAGGTTCTAAGGCAGAAGAGCGGAAAACAAGGCAGCTCCGGAGGAGTCTGGCTTCCGAGCACAGCCGCCCCTTCCCGGAGAAACAGCTCTCGCACATGAATGCGTAGAGTATGGGTCCTCCTCTGTAAATGATTTTCCCGGGCACACTCCCTCGCTGGACAGTTTCCCGTTTCCTCCTCACTACTTAGAGAAAGGAAGGAGAAGCGGAGTCAGCATCCCCTGAGCAACGCCCGCTCCCACTGAGCTGAAGGCTTCACGGGATGACCCCGGGGCTCCCGCAGCAGGGCCACTGCCCGGGCCAGCCCCAGCTCAGACCACACGGCCCGGACGGCAGTTTTCCGGAGCGCATCCCGCCTGTCCGTGGGGAAAACGGGAACGGGCAGCGACTGGCGCTGCGCGGGCTCCTCGTGCAGTACCGCAGCCGGCCGGGAGGAGGCGACCTTACACAGCCGCTGCCCGCCCCTCGAGGCCCCGCGCCCTGCCGGCGCTCCCACGTTAGTTAATTAACGACTTGGATCTGGTTTTCCTTCTCTTCCCAGCCACAGATCCCGCAATTCCCCACTTGTTCTTTAAATTCTCTTCACCTTTTCAGCACACCGCAGCTGTATTTTCACAAATAAGCACCAGCCCGGAGCAGGGGATGGAGCATCTCTGCTTCCATCCGGAGATGAAGCCACGGACAGCACACCCCTAACTGCCTGCATCACGGCCATGCGCCGGGCACCACGATACCACAACGGGGCTTTTAGTGCCTGTATTGACCCCCACAGACTAACACAACGCCATACCAGCCTTCATCTAGCATGCCATCCTCTGCAGGCAGGCAACTGCTTCCAACCTGCTCCATCCCTGAACTTCTGCTTTGGGCCAAGCCTGGCTCTAGCTCAGCCTGAACACTGAGTGGCAGCTCCTGGCACGACCCAGGACAACTACTGCATCCAGTGACATCCACCCCTTCCACTGGCAGCACAGCCTGGCCCTACGGCTCTGCTCAAACTCCAAAGTTTTGCTTTTCACTCAAACTCTGCTCCTCACTACAAAGCATTTGAGATACCAAACCATGTCTGCTCCTTATATACCTACCACTTTGTTCCTCCTCAGGCTTCAGCGGTGCTTTCCTTGGGTTACGCATTTGCTTCTTGAGCAGATTGAAGGCCTTGGACTGCTGAGCTTCGGACAACACTCCCATATTCCTGAGGAGCTGCAGCACTCTGTGCAGCAAGAACGGCTTCACCTTGTGCTGGGCCACCTTGAGAGGACCAATATGGATTGCGGGCAGGTTAACTTCTCGATCACAGTTATAAAACCTAAAAAGATTCCAGGCCAAGCTAGATCCAAAGGTATCCTTTAAAATATATCTGGAAAGCTTAAGGAGCATGTCACAGGACAGCTGCTTTTCTTGTGGTTTCTGGCCCAGGTTCTGAGTTAAGCTCTTCCTTCCTTCATGGCTCAGGAGAGAGTGGCTCCTGAACGGGCTGGAGGAGCCCACAGTCTCAGGAAGGGTTTTCTTATTGTGAAACAGTCTTTCATGATCCATATCCCACAAAGAACTGTTGGGATTCAGGCTGTGTTCTGGAATAATCATAAATACAGTGAAACCTATTAAACAAGCAGTGAAGAATCCCAATGGCTTTCTTTAAAATATATATATCAATATATATTATATATATAATATCTATAAACACATATATAAATATATATATAATGTATATATAAACACATTTACCAGAGTTCTGCTGTAGCCCTGGATGCAGTACAGACCCCTACACTGCTTTGACAAGCTCACGGAATGTTTTGTCAGGCCAGATCAATAGATTTGCAATAGATAGGGGTCTAAATGCTATAGTATAATAATGATTACTGGTTATTTTTTATTGAAACTATTTTTTCCCTCTAATTCCCAGGAAAATTATCCTTGTTACTTATACAGGCACTCCAGATTCCTAGAAAACCTCAGTCAGCAAAAGAGCATGTACTATTTCATAGAATTTTTCCAGAAAACATTAAGAAAAATAATTCTCCTATCAAAGACTACAAAAGCCTTTTTGAGAAGAGACTAAGCAAGAAAATGTTTACATTCCTTCTGGACCATTTGCCTTTTGGGTCCAGCCCCCGTGCCCAGCACAGCCTCCAGGGTTCCAACAGATACAGGTCAGGTTTCAATGAAAGCCTCGGGTTTGCTTTCTAGGTGATGCCTCTTGTTTCTGCCTGCAGATTAAAGCCATCAGCCTTCTGTAACATGGCAGCTTCATCTTATGGACAAGAAGGTGCTAGCATGGGAGAATTGGGGCTCTCTGGAGCCATACTCCGCTCTCCCTCATCCAGGCTGAGCCTGAAGGTTGAATTTACACGCTGAGAATTGATCAATAAAGCAATTAAAGACAACATAAGTAGGCTGGAACTTGACGAGGAGCAGGGCTGCAAACACACAAGTTCTAATAACGAAAAGGGACAAGGAACCCCAAACGCCATTGCACCTTGCCAGAAGTATCTGAACCCGTTACTGTTGTGACAGCTAAAGGCTGGAGGTCAGGTCCTGGGAACCCTGGAATGTGCCTGCAGCCTCACTTCCATTCCTAAGCAGATAACAAGGTTTTAAGGAATGTTCTATTTCCCAGCGGTGGATCCCAGCCCAGCACGTTTCAGAACCTTCAGGTATTTATTTGCTTCAAGGTTATCAGCTGCAAGGTGGCTGTGACTTACGGTCCAAGGGTCGCTTGCACATTGTAATCATATTAGTGAAGTATCCTACTATTAATTTCTGGCTATAATTCATCCCTGAAATATAACATACTACTTCGAAACTACAAAATGTGACTCACACGAACAGATGGCAGCAGATAACTCAGGGAAATGCCATAGTAAAAGCAGCATTTTGCATCTTCACTGCATCTTTCATTCCAAGCAATCAATAGTCATTGCAAGAGCCCTGTTCATAAAAACCCTGAGAGATCAATGAGCTGCTCCATTAGATTACTGATGGGCTGATGTGAGGGGAGCAAATAAGGAGAGAAGAGGAAGGACCCAGCTCCAGGAGGACCCCAGCAATTTAGGGTCCATGTTACCCCCTCCTCCTGCACAAACGTCTTGGGGGATGGATGCTACATGCAGAAGAGGAGGGCATGCACCCCTGCCATCCAGTAAGCCAAAGGGAAAAGGCTCTGGGCAGACCCAAAGGGAAAAGGGCTTTGGGGCAGACTCAAAAGCCTCCCTAAGTGCACCTAGTGGCACTGTTGCAGCAGAGTGGCTTAAAATGTAAGTCATGTTAGAACTTTAAGTACGTCTGCAAGCTTTCTAGAACAAACTGCTGCATAAAACGTTACTTAGCATAAACAAAACTTTGGTTCAATGTCTTGTCTTCAAAGGCAGCCCTCAAACAAAAAAAGGCCTGAGGAACTGAAGGAGAAAATACATTAAAGGCCCGTTGCATGCAGTCACCTCCAAAGCCACAGCCAAACCATGCCATCTGTCTGCGTCTGGAAGACAAACTGGAAACCAGAGCCGCGCTCCCCTTCCGTCTGTCGTTCAGACAACAGCCTCTCCCGGGACCGCGCCGCCGGGGCCTCCGGGCACCGACAGCCGCCGCTGCAGCACGGCCTTCCCCTCTCCTCTCCCTCTCCTCTCCCTCTCCTCTCCCTCTCCTCTCCCTCTCCTCTCCCTCTCCTCTCCCTCTCCTCT